>MU711719.1:343737-401777 GCA_026770625.1 Nicotiana glauca | reverse complement strand
CCCCCCCCCCCCACGTTCCCTCCTTTTCTCTCTTATATTTTTTTGCTGTCCTTTTAAATTTTTTCGGTTTGCGTGATTAAAATTGAGTCGTCTCAGCGTAATGTTCAATTTGATTTCGGATTAGTTTGCCAGTCTGTTTTGCTTCGTTTTATTTAGTTGTACAGTCTTGCTTTTGGGTTTCAAATTCAGAATGTGAGTCGTTTGGTATCGTTAGTCGGATTGGGATATTCATATGCATAAAATTGAAATTGGGTCTGACAAGGGTGAGAAGCCCAATTACCTTTTTAGATTCGATGGGGCAGGGGCCCAAGGGCATGTGGGTAGTTTAAGGTGCAGGGTCGTTTGTAAAGTAAAAACAAGATGCTGGGAGGGTAGTTTAGGAAATAGGACATAAGAAATCTCTTAGTAACTGATTTGGAAGCTTCTAGTGAGGGGCCTTAGTGAAATTTCAGATGTGTAGTTATTAAAACATGGGTAGCAAGTCAATAATTTAGGGTCACCTAAGCTAAAATAAAAATTCAAAAGGGGGCAAGGGGTAAAAAACCAAAATCTAAGAGTTGCCCTATTTGCTTGCCTATAAAGGCACCATTTCTTGCCTTAGAAGGGAGAGTTTTTGGAGAGCTAAAAATCGAAAAGGCTGCATAATTTTACTGTTCCATAGAAATTTGAAGGCATAAAATAAAAAACAACAAAGGTTTCCAAAAATCACTATTCCATTGAGTGTTTTTTTTTATTTCTGAAGTTTTGAGTTGCTGAAAGTCCATTGATGCTTTTCTGGGGTTGAAAATGGTTTGAATTCTAGTTTTTGAAAGCTTTTGGTTGAAGCCATTTGAGTATTGCAACTCTGTTGGATTTTGAGCTGATATTATTGTCCTAATTGTTGAATCTGGGTTCATATTTTGTTGTTGTTTGCTAGTTGTTTGTTCGGTCACAGAATCCTCACTTCTTTTATGTCATTTTACTTCAGGAACATGCTCTTGAAACTCTGTTGTTTGTGAAGTTTTCCTTGAAGAATGAAATGAGAAGAAGAAGTTTTAAAGCATAACGTTAATGTTTTGTGGATTCAGTCATGTTAATTCTGATTTTCTTATCTAATGAGTTATATTGTCTAATTGAGTTTCTAGTTTGTATAGATAAATTTCATTACGGTATCTGATTTGGGACTGTCATGAAAACATAGAAAAAAATAGATTGTTGGTTTGAATCGGTAGTTTAGGTTTTGTATTTCCTCATTTAAATCCTGGAATGCACTAAACATTCTCTGTCATGTAGCTCATTTAATTTGTTGGCAAATGCTTATGGTGTTTGGATGTTAAATGTTGAAGAGGCATGTGAATGTGTTGAACTTTAGAAATAGAGTGAAATTGGGGTGCTCATGTAGTCGGCTAAAGGGTAAATATCATAAAAGGCATCATGATTAGCTAGTTAGTGACTCAGTAGTTTGTCAATTAATATTGTGTCAATGATTGGTAGGTGAATGTATTTGAGCAAAGAATTGGTTGAATTAGTTGTTAGTTTAGTGCCGATTAGTGTTTTCAATAGATGATAATTTTCAGTTTAACTCTGTAGTTAATCATTATCGATTCTGCATAATAGGTTGGGAGTTTTGTGTTGGATAAGACTCAATATCGAGCCCTGATTTCCAATATTGGTGTGGCAAGTCTCAGGCTCATGGGGATGTTGGGCCACTTTCGAGGGAAGGTGGTGTTTTGATATATTGGGCTTGTTTGCCAAGCCCAATAGCTTACATTGATTGTTGTTGGACATTTTCACATAACAGAATTGAATCAAATGTGCTAGAATAAAATTGGAGGCTCAAGTTGGCTAATTTGTTTTAATCAGTAGAAAAATCAGAAACAATGGTGTAATTCAATCTCATATTTCCATACAGTGTTGTATTAAATTGGAGACACAAATGTTTGGTCATGGAGGTTGGGCCTACGGGTGGCCCAGTTGGCCTAAAAGGCATCGAGGTTGGATGTTCGTGTCTTCATTAAGCAAAGGGGCTCGCTTTGGGCCCGAATCTGGGATCCTCTTGTGTTTAATTAATTAGGGCCTTGGAAAAAGGAATTTGAGGAGAGCCATAATTAGACAATTCATAGTGTATGGCCTTCATGAATTAATTAGAAACCTTTAAGCTAAAATAATTTGGGACGTGCCGAGCCAAATAAAATCTCAAATGCTTGGCCCTTGTTTGATTACTTCTTTAAATTTTAGAACTCGGGACGTATCATTTAGCAAATTTTAATAGCCTCCCACAAAGTTAACAATGCGTTAGTTGCTTTAGGCGCGTTCTTTAATAATTTTAGCTTCCTAAACTCGGGTGTGCATTTAATGTGACCCAAATCCAAATCCTAAAACGTTGGATAAAATGTGTTTCGGATTGTGGGTGTATTTCATGTGACGCGATCCAAAGACATATTTTAAACGACGTTCAATATTCTTTAAAAATTGAATAAAAGCGGTTAAAAGTTAAAATTTGCACATAGGTTCAAAATGTACTAAAATCAGATAATTAAACCGAATATAACAGTTGAGAGACCGTGCTAGAACCACGGAACTCGGGAATGCCTAACACCTTCTCCCGGGTTAACAGAATTCCTTACTCGAATTTCTGGTTCGCGGACTGTTAAATAGAGTCATTCTTTTCCTCGATTCGGGATTTGAACCGGTGACTTGGGACACCATAAATCTCCCAAGTGGCGAATCTGAATCTTTAAATAAATAATCCCATTTTGATTATTCTTTAATTGAAAAAACTCCTTTATTATACTCTTACGGGGGTGTAGTAGAAAAAAGGAGGTGTGACAAAAATGATCCAAGTCTGGTGGCCCAAGCCCATGCAGGAGGCGTGAGTTAGCACACGAAATCTTGGAATCGGGAGGAATTCCAATTTTAGGTCCCTAAAATTCCATATAATGAAGAAAGATCATGAAGAGGTGGTGGCAATTTTTCCTTGGGTCGTTTTTCGATGGACCGCAAAAAATTTAGGCGATCCATGTACGATTGCCCTGGTCCATGAAGGAGGCGTGAGTTATAGAACATTAGGTATCAGGCGGAATTCTAGTCTTTTTTCCATAAAATTCCAAAAAAAGGAACCATCATGGTCTGGTGTCTCGGGCCCATGCAAGAGGCATGGGCTATATCACATGAAAAATTGGGATTCAGAGAAAATTCCAGTTTTATGGCCATAAAATGCCAAAAAACGAGGAACGGTCATGAAGAGGTAATTATTATTATTCCTTAGGTTGTTTCTGATAGTGCAAAAAAATTTTAGATGATCGAGGTCAGCTGGCCCCAGGCCCATATAGGAGGTGTAGGCTATAGCATAAGAATATCTGGGAAACGAGCGGAATTCCAATTTTACGACCGTATAACGCCAAATTTAAGGAACGGTCATGGAAAGGCGGTGAATCTTGTTCATTATATCATTTTTATGGTCTGGAAAATTTAGGCAATATGGGTCTGGTGAACCGTGCCCATGCAGGAGGCTTGGGCAATAGCATACGAAAATCTCGAAATCCAGCAAAATTCTAGTTTTATGACTCTAAAATGCTAAAAATTAGGAACGGTCATGTCGAGGTAGTGACAATTATTTCTTAGGTCATTTTTTATGGTTCAGTAAAATTTTAGGTGATCCGAGTCCGATGGCCTAGGCCAATGCAGGAGACGTGGGCTATAGCACACGAAATCTGGGAATCGAGCGGAATACCAATTTTATTGCTCTAAAATGCCAAAAAATGAGGAACGGACATGGCATGTTGGTGACTATTATTTCCTAAGTCGTTCTTTATGGCCCGATAAAATTTTAAGCGATCCGGGTCCGGTGTTCTGGGCCCATACATGATGTGTGAGCTATAGCATACAAAAATTGGAAAATAGGGCGAAATTCCAGTTTATGACCCTAAACTCCCAAAAATGAGAAACGCTCATGGAGAGGTGGTGATTATTGTTCCTAAGGTCATTTGTTTGTCCAAAATTTTGCTATGCATTGGGGGTTCGGTGGTCAGGGCCCATGCATAAGGGTGGGTTATAGAACATGAAAATCTGGGAACTCAGCAGAATTTTAGTTTTATGGCCCTAAAATGCTAAAAATAAGGAACGGTCATGGCGAGGCAGTGACTATTATTCATAGGTCAATATTTATGGTCTGAAAAAATTTTAGGCGATCCGGGTTCGGTGGCCCGGGCCCATGCAGGAGGCGTGTGATATAGCACACAAAAATCTGAAAATTGGGAGGAGTTCCTGTTTTATGGCCATAAAGTGCCAAAAAAAACTAAGAAGGGTCATGGCAAGGCAGTGACTATGCAAGAGACGTGGGCTATATATAGCACACAAAAATCTTGGAATCAGGCGGAATTCTAGTTTTATTGCCCTAAAATACCAAAGAGGAACGGTCATGGCGAGGCGATGACTATTTTTCCTTAGGTCGTTTTTTATGGTCCGATAAATTTTAGGCGATCTGGATCTGGTGGCCCGGGCCCATCAGGAGGCGAGAGTTATAGCACACGAAAATCTAAGAATCGGAGTGAATTACTTTTTATGGCTCTAAATGCCCAAAAAAAAGTAAAGGTCATGGATAGACGGTGACTATTGTTCCTTAGGTCATTTTTATGGTTCGAAAAAATTTTAGGCTATTCGGATCCTGTGGGGGCCCATGCAGGAGGTGTGGGTTATAGCACACAAAAATCTAGAATTTAGGCAGATTTCCAGTTTTATGGCCCTAAAATGCCAAAAAACGAGAAACAGTCATGGCGAGGTGGTGACTATTGTTCATTAGATCATATTGATGGTCCGGCAAAATTTTGGGCAACCGAGGTCTGGTGGCTCGGACCCATGAAAAAGGTGTGTGCTATAGTATACAAAGATATTAGAAACGGGCGAAATTCCAATTTTAAGGCCCTAAAAAGCCAAAATATTAGGAACGGTTATAGCGAGGTTATAACTATTGTTCCTTAGGTCATTTTTTATGGTCCAAAAAAATTTAGGCGTTCCGGCTCTAGTGGCTCGAGCACATGCAATAGGTGTGGGCTATATCACGCGAAAATCTGGAATCGGGCAGAATTCCAATTTTATAGTCCTAAAGAGCCAAAAATGAGTAACGACCATGGAGAAGTGGTGACTATTTTTTCTTAAGTTATTTTTGAAGGTCTGGCAAAATTTTAAGCGACCAGGGTCTGGTGGCTTGGGCCCATGCAAGAGGAATGAGCTATAGCATACGAAAAATTAGGAATCGGACAAAACTCTAGTTTTATGGCCATAAAATGCCAAAAAATAATGGATGGTCATGTCGAGGTGGTCGCTATTGTTCCTTAAAATGCTAGAAAATGAGGAACAATCAAGGTGAGGTCGTGACTATTGTTCCTTAATTCATTTTTATGGTCCGACAAAATTTAAGGTGTTCTAGGTCCAGTGGCCCGCGCCCATGCAGGAGGCGTGGGCTATAGCATACGAGTAACTGAGAATCGGGCAGAATTCTATTTTTATGGCCCTCAAAGTAAAAAAGAAGAGGAAGGGTCATCGATAGGTGGTGACTATTGTTCCTTAGGTCATGTTTGATGGTCCAAAAATTTTAGACGATCGGGATTCGGTGGCCCAGGCCCATGCATGAGGCATGGGCTATAACAAGTAAAAATTTGGGGATCGAGCAAAATTCTAGTTTTATGGCCTTAAAACGACAAAAATGAGTAACGGATATGGCGAGGTGGTGACTATTGTTCCTTAGGTTGTTTTTGATGGTCCGGCAAAATTTTAGGCGATATGGCTTTGGTGGACCCGGTCCATCCATAAAGCGTGTGTTATAGCACACAAAATTTTGGGAATCAGGCGGAATTCCATTTTTATTGCTCTAAAATGCCCAAAAATGAGGGACGGTCATGTCGAAGCTGTTACTATTTTTTTGATAAATAAGAATTTTATTACCAAGTAGCAATATTTACAACTCATCTAACTATTACAAAATTTGTCTAGCATATCACTAACTGGACATGAAGCCCGAGTAAGATGATATCTAGCATTCACTTCTCCTAAAACTCCATCAACTTCCACTACTGTTCTATTCTACCTAATTTATGGATATCAGTTCAAAGTAGTTATCACCTTGTCTAGATAAGGGAACGTTGTTTCCCTTATGTGCACTTCCTGTATAATAAGCTTGATTAAAGAAGTGGATGTCCTTCTCTTCTTCTGAAAGATCACAATATTCCTCTCCTGCCAACAGTGATACACTGCAGTTGCTAGTGTCATTCTGCATATAGCTGCTCTTGCATTCTTGCCTTTAGTCATCTTCACCATCTATGTAATCTTGTCCTGCCGGTTGTTGTGTGATCTTTGAATCCCTTGACATCTCAGCAGACCATTCCATATCTTCCCTATAATCTCATACTTGAAAAATATATGTTGCATTATCTCATTTTCATTATTACACAGAGAGCATGTTTGATCTATATCTATCCCCCATCTTGCCAGCCTATTTTTGGTTGCTAGTCGCTGCTGTATTGCTAGTCTCAATATGAATATCCATTTTGGCTGTCCTTGGTTATTGCACACTAGTTTCCTCCATGTTACTTTTTGAAATACACCTTGTAGTGATCTGTAGAGTCCCCAAATTAAGCATTTCTCCATTAGCTGGACATCATCTTCGTTCATTCCATCCTTAGTAAATACTCCTTAGCCTGAAATATCTTCTGGATTGCCCAGGAAGCATTCTTTGGTTCTACACTCTACACTGCTTGGTCTTTGACATAGTAAGTGTGTACCCAATGCACCCATAGCTTCTCTTTTCTGGTACCTATATTCCATAGCAATTTGCAAATAGCAGCTTCATTCCATAGTGCCACATCTATGAAATTCAATCCCCTTGCAACCTTAGGTGAGCAAAGTCGTTCCCAACATATCAAGGCCTTGTTTGTTGGTTCAGCATCTCCTGTCCACAGAAACCTTCTACAGATGGTCTCTATGAATTGTATAACCTTGTTAGGCAGTATAAAGATATGTGCCCAGAATGTTTGAATGGCAAACAACACACTCTTTACTAGGACTGCTCTACTTGCATATGATAAATACTTTGTTGTCCAGTTCTAAATTATAGGCAACATTTTCTCAATTAGTGGCTCACATTGTATAGCAAATAGTCTCTTAGTACTCAATAGAACCCGTAGATATATGAAAGGCAGTTCTCCATTTTTATAACCAAGAGTCTTCATAATTTGTTGCTGAGTCAACTGATTCACCCCTCCAAAATAGATACAACTCTTATTTGGGTTAGCAACCAGTCCTGATGCTGCAGAGAATTTCTGAAAATGCTGATGCAGTATCTGCTCGGATCGTATATCACCTCTGCAAAATAATAGTAAATCATCTGCAAATCCCGGTTGCACTAGGTTAAACCTGGCACACCTAGGATGATATTTAAACTTCTTGTCTTCCTTCAAAGTCTTCAATAGCCTGCTCAGGTATTCCATAGCCAAAACAAATAAGAAGGGTGAAGGCGGATCCCCCTGCCTGAGCCCCTTTTTTGACTCAAAAGGATTTGTTGGTCTGCCATTTATTAGAACTGAGTAAGTCACTGTACTAATGCAAGCCATTATCCATCTCACAAAGATTTCTGGAAAATTTAGTGACCTTAACACTTGTTCTATGTACCTCCACTCTACAGAGTCATATGATGTTTGCATGTAAATCTTAAGCTTACATCTAGGGGAGATACTCTTCCTTCCATAAACTTTCACTAGCTCACGACTCATCAAAATGTTATCTGTGATCAGCCTTCCAGGTACAAAAGCAGCTTGACAATTATCCACCAGTCTATCCATTACCCCTTGCATTCTTATGGTTATCACTTTAGATATGATCTTGTATAAAACTGTACAGCATGAAATAGGTCTGAAGTCTCTTATGTTTGTTGGATTCTAGATTTTTGGAATCAGTGTGATTTTTGTGAAATTAATGGCTTTACACATATCACCACTCTCAAAGAAATCTTGAACTGTTGCAGTTATTTCCTCTCCCACAATATTCCATGTCTTTCTAAAGAAGTAGGAGTTATATCCATCACACCCTGGTGCCTTGTTGTCATCAATGCCCAATAAAGCTTGCTTCACTTCTTCCCTGCTAACTGGTCTGATTAACTGTAGTTGTTGACTCATGTTCAACACATTGACATTCTTTATTATGTCATATTTGATCATTGGTAGCTCTGTAGCTGAACTACCAAGTAATCCCCTATAATAATTTAGAATTTATGCCTTCATCTCTTCAGGACTTTGCACGATATCCCCATTACTGTCAGTTAACCTGCCAATGTTGTTCCTTGCTTGTCCTTTTTTCATACAAGAATGATAAAAAGTTGTATTAGAGTCTCCCAAATTAAGACACTGTACTCTGGACTTTTGCTTCATAATACTCAGCTCCACCATTAGTCATTTCTCCAGCTCCAATTTAGTAGTTCTTTCCAATTCAATCTGCATTTCTCCTTGGTCAGGACATCTCATTTGGTTCTGTATACTTTCTAATCTTTCTCTAGCATCCTGTATCTTACTATCAATACCACTGAACTCCTCTTTATTCATCTGTTTCAGTAGCCCTTTTAACCTCTTAAGTTTATTCCAAACTGTCAACATTGTTTGTCTATTCTTTCCAAGCTCCCAACCCATCTACAATGTACCTTCAAAAGTCTTCAAGTTTACCAGGCAGTTCAAGAACTTGAAAGGTTTCCCTCCAACTTGGCTACTTGTATCAAACTTCACACTTACAGGGCAATAATCAAAGAATCCAGGATTCATAGACACCCCATCCATGTTAGGCCACATTTGTATCCATTCAGCATTTACCAGAATTCTATCAATCATAATGTGCACATGGTTGTTAGTCCATGTGTATTGGCTTCCCACTATCTCCATTTCATATACTTTAGCATCCACTAAAAATTGTTTAAATTTCCTTGTCTCCATCTCTTGTACAGGATTACCATTGAATCTATCTTCACTAGTTAGAATTGTATTGAAGTCCCTCATTATAAGGCAATGGCTCCTTAAATTTTCCATTGATATTAGCATCTCCTCCCATATATTCTTCCTGTCTTGTATTGTATGTTTACCATAGACAGCACATAGGTGAAACTGAACATTCTTCTGCAATACTGTTACTTTCCCCAAAATAAATTGTTCATGATGTCTAATAATTGCATAGTCCACTAGTGTAGAATCCCATGCAACCCATATTCTGCCCCCAGGAGCCTCATCGTAGTTATCCATCCATTTCTATTTTTTTAGAGCTTTCCTTAACACAGAGTCAGCATTACTTTACGTAACTCTATGCTCAATTATTGCTATCAATACTACATTATTAATTCTGCAAAAGTTTTTAGTTCTTTTTGTTTGTACACCTTATTTAGACCCCTTACATTCCATGCAATAAAGTTCATCATGGTGTAATAGGTAAAATTGGAGGTCCACCCCTGTCTTCCTTGTTATGCATTCCCTTTGCACCTTGAGCTTCAGACATTTGAACAATTTTTTGAGCAGTATCAACCAGAGCTTTGAATGAATTGCCAATATCCACTTCTTTCTCCCTTATCACATATGTGTGCTTCTTAGTTTCAGAACTTCCTCTAGTTATTTGCCATCGTGCCTCAACCTATGAGTTACTCTTTTGTATAGATGCTTCTTTCTCCAGTTTTTCCTTAAATCTCCCTTGTGCATCAATTTTGTCAACCTTAGGATCAAGTGCTCTAACTTTTCTCCATTCCTGCATTTTCTTCCCTTCCACATTTTTCCTCACTTCATCATGTTTCAACTTCCTTTGATCCTTACATGTATGGCCAAGTTGACAGTATTTCTTGCAATATATTGGTTTCAAGTCATAGTGTACAAGTTGTTCCAACACCTTTCCTTTTGGATTACAGAGCTTTATCTTCTCTGGTAGAGGCCTGGTAACATCCATCTCTATTAAAATCCTTGCATATTGGCTTCCCCAAACCACTTCCTATATTACTTAACACTTGATTAATCCAAAGGTTAAGCGGAAGATTTGAAAGCTTGATCCACAGGGGGATATGATGTTTTAAGCGTCAATACCGCACAAGAAGGGGGTGATATGTGTGGTACCCAATTTTTGCTTAACTGAACTATAGAAGAACCTAGTTCTTCTAGGTGTTCCAACTACTACTATTTGCAGAATAATAAAAACAGAAAATAAAGAACACAGAGATTTTACGTGGAAAACGCCTGGCTCAAAAGGTGAAAAAACCACGACCTACTACTCAGTAGGATTTTTCCAAACTTTCACTAAAATCACTGAGCCAAAAATAGCATTTACAAAACTCTTTGTAAACCTAAGGAATAACTCTAATCCCCTTATGGCACACAGCCTCAACTGTTACGACGACTTCAAGTTAACTCTAACTTGAAAACTCTAGGTACCTAATACAATTGCTTCTATGAAAGCTGAAAGGTACAATGTAAAATCACCTACTACAATTAAACTAGAATAAAAGATAGACACTTGGAACTGGTTCTTCTATCTCGTTCAAGTAGCTTCAGTAGTGCACACTCAGATCACACAGAAATTGCTTGCAAAATCGCATTGCTCTTTTTCCCTCAATTTAAGTTTAACTTCTGCTTATGTACATTACCTGTAAAAGAGAATAACACTATCATTTAATAGGTTAGTAATCAATGTTTGACAGGGATTCAATTGCTACTTTTCTATCGTGGAATAGTTTATGGTGATCTCAAACTCTAACACTATCTTCATCATAAACTGTGTTCTCTTCACGTAAGAAGTATTTCTCTCCTTATCCAATATGCAACCTTTTCGATCAGATCAGGAGATATTGTTTCTTGATCAGTTAGATTTATCTCCTTCACGTGCATCTCACATGTACAGGTTGATCATGACTGTGCTTCACAAGATGAACATGGTCCATGTCTGAGTTCTTTTATAAATCTTCAAAAATTCACCTGTTCTTGGGCCAACAGGATAGTTCTCAGAACTTCCTCATTAAAATCAAAATTCTCCTACCACTGCCTTATGATATCTGGCCTATTGTTAATTGTATAAGGACCATTCAATAGCACCTTGTCCTTCTCTTCATTAGTAATAAGCATGACTATGAAATATCCATCATTATGAAACAACACATTAGGTTTCTACACACTTGTCCATTGATTAGTGATAAACATTTCAATGGCACCGATTGAAGGTGTATTCCCCACCACATACAATATTACTGCTCTATTCCATTTTACATTTTCCTCCATAATGTCTTCCTCCATCAGTTGTACACCTACTTCACCATCCTTCATAGATGAGGGGTATATAGTTGAGATTCATACCTTTTGCAGCTAGCTTATTTTCCTGTAGTAATCCCGCCCATGATCGACCCTTATCAACTGTTGGAATTGAGTTCTTCACTTGAGCTTCCTTTTGATTATACACAGAAATAGCCCTCTGTTCCTTGCTTGAGCTTGGATGTACTGTTCCAAAGGATTTTACCTCACTCGAGCTGGGTTTCTCATTTGCAGCCCTAATTTCGCTATTTCCTTTGCTCATGTTCTCCGTTAGTGCCAATTTTCTGCTCGAATTCACTTGACTTGTTGCTTGATTCTGATACTTGTCCAGATTTGGACAATTGTCGTCACTGTCATTTTCCTGTTCTGTCTCCTCCTCCTGGATTTGATCCTTAGCTTTGGCCTTTCCTTTCCCTTGCTCACTTGATCTAGTCGTGATAATCTTCTGATCTAATATTGGCGCTTTGGTAGTATTCCTCCTCGATCATCCTCTTCCTCCCATTTTGATGAAGGCGCGGGTTAATCAGTCACCTAACATGTACTGAGAGAAAAAGCTTTGTATTGTTGTTTGCACTGACTATTGTTCCTTACTTCACTTTTTGATGGTCCATCAAAATTTTTGATGATCCATGTCAAGTTTCCTGGGCGCAGCAAAATGCGTGGGCTATATAGCTTACAAAAATCTAGGAATCGGGCAAAATTCCAATCTAAAACTCCCAAAAACAAAGAACGATCATGGAAAGGCAATAACTATAGCTCCTTAAGTCGTTTTTGATGATCGAAAAATTTTTAGGTGAGGGGGGACCGGTGGTCCAGACCCATGCAAGAGGCATGAGCTATATAACATACGAAAATCTAGGAATTGGATGAAATTCCAGGTTTTTGTCCTTCAAATGCCAAAAACGAGGAATCGTCATGGCGAGACTGTGACTATTATCCCTTAGGTCATTTGAATTGGTCCGGCAAAGTTGTAGGCGATCGATCCAGTGGCCTATGCTCATGCAATAGGCGTAGAAATATCACATGAATATCTAGGAATAGGGCAGAATTCCATTTTTATGCCCCTAAATGCCAAATAACTAGCAACGGTCATGGAGACGTGATGACTATTGTTCCTTAGGTCATTTTTATAGTCTGCCAAAATTTTGTCCGATCTGGTTGCAGTGGCCTGACCCATGCAGGAGCCAGGAGGCGTGGGTTATAGCACAAAAACATCCAGAAATCGGGTAGAATTCAAATTTAATGGTCCTAAAATACCAAAAAATGAGAAACGGTCATGGCGAGTCAATGACTATTGTTCCTTAAGTCGTTGTTGATGGTCCAAAAATATTTTGGCGATCAGGGTCCATTTGCCCGGGCCCATGTAGGAGGCATGGCTATAGCACACGAAAATCTAGGAAATGGGTGGAATTCAAATTTTATGGCCATAAAATGCCAAAAAATGAGGAATGGTCATGGCGAGGCAGAGACTATTGTTCTTAAGGTCATTTTTTATGGTCCAAAAAAATTTTAGGCGATAGACGTCTGGTGTCTCCGTCCCATGCAGGAGGTGTAGGCTATAGCACACGCCAAACGATAATTCGAGAATTGGGCAAAATTCCAGTTTTACAGGCGTAAAATGCCAAAAAACATGGAACGGTCATGGAGAGGCAATGAAGATTGTTCCTTAGGTTATTTTTTATGGTCCAGCAAAATTTTAGGCAATAAGAGTGTTGCGCCCCCTTTTTCTCGCGAAATCGGGTTTATGACATTTGGGGGGACAACTCATTTCTTTTGGGAACTGGGTTTTGAAGAGTCGCCACCTAATGATTAGGGTGCATTAGGACACCAATAGAGATTTAACTAAGTTTTGTTTGAATAACCAGATATTGGGTAAGGTCTTGAAATTATTCCAAGGGGAAGGTGTTAGGCACCCCTCAGCATCCACTAGTGTGGTTCCAGGCTAGAAACGTTTTGTGAATTTGGGTGCGTTTAACATATAAAACAGACGAGGCTCAAATAACAGGGGATTTCAATACATAATGATTTGAAAGTAGACAAAGTTGGAAAAATAATTAAAAGAGCTAATTTTGAATAAGGAAATACAATGATAAAAGAGAATAAAGAATAAAGGGAGGGGGTCCTAGGTTTATTAAAAATATGGATCACCCCACACAATGTCCGGTAATCACTCCTCAATAAGGGGCTGCACGTGAAATTATCGCATGGTCAACCTATCCATATCTACCCTTCCCACCCCGTTAAGGTATTAAAGCGCGGATTTGTCTCAAAACTTATTGCATGATATTACCCGTCCCACTCCTATCAGTCCCGGAGACACTTAGGACTACTAATACTAAAAAGGGAGGGATATTAGTCTTATTTGAAGTTTCAAAGGTAAAAAAAACTCTAAGCCGACATACAAAACATATATTGCATATTTTTGGAGGAAAGCATACAAACAAACAAAGGCTCATATATACCTCCTTAAAAAAGCATATAATTAGCATGACTTGCACATACTTTTTAGGTTTGATTAAAAATACCAAAGATGAGGGAGTTTAAATAATGAGGCAGATTGGTTTATTACATAACTCAAATAAGAAGCCCGAATCAGGCCTGCCTGCTGGTTGTAATGATTAATGGAAATAGATTCACTTTACAGTTATTACTCTAAGGCTTGCCTAGGTGTTTAGACGGGGTCTTATAGCCATAATATCTACTGATTTTAGAAGGTGATGAGATAGTAAGGCTCTAAATGAATTGTTTGAAGTCCTATATGCATACTTGTTAAACTCGTTAAGTGAGGGACTTAGATTATTAAAAAAGATGCAGAATGTACAAAAATTAAATAAGTTGGTTACAGGTTCTGCAGGTTATAGCACCCACTGTTACTGATTTTATATCTAACATTGACTGTGAATGAAAACGAATCAGAATTGCTTGAGGATCCCTATAGGCATGATTTCTATGCATTATTGATTTTAGACGTGGTACCTGATTGCACAAACCTTATAGACATGGTGTCTAAGTGCATAAACTTGTTTTAAACCTTAGAAACATGGTATCTAAATGCAGAAACTTGTTTTAAACCATATAAATACGGTATCTAAATGCAGTTTGAATTATGCAGAATTAAAATATTCCTATAGGCATGGTTTCTAGGAGAAGATGAATATGTAGATGTTAAAACACCCTATAGGCATGGTTTCTAGGTAAAATTTGAATACGCAGAAGTTAAAACACCCTATAGGCATGGTTTCTAGGCGAAGTTGAATATGCAGAAGTTAAAACACCCTATAGTCATGGTTTCTAGGTGAAATTTGAATACGCAGAAGTTAAAACACCTTATAGGCATGGTTTCTAGGTGAGGTTTGAATATGTAGAAATTAAAACACCCTATAGGCATGATTTCTACCCTTGCATGCATAGTTACCCACCCTTTTTCACTAGCCAGCCCCCAATGTTTATTATAATTTATTACAAACCAAAATAATAAATTACATCAGAAAATGTACAAAGAAAAGTACAACCGGAGAAAGCCTGATTCTTGACTTCCTCTCTGAGTTATGAGATATACCAACTCAAAGACTATTGATCCAAAGCCTTTCTCCAACTTGAATGTGTCAGAGTTCCCTAAGAGCCTCAATGGGACTCCGGGCAGTGATCATACCCAAATTGTATCACCAAAATAGGGACAAGTGTAGTGTGAAAGTGACAGCCCTCAAGTGTCCAAGTTCAGAGGGAGCTCATGGGTCCCAAGGCAAGGCTCACAAGGGGGGGGGGGGCAGAACTTAAGTCTAAGAGAGAGTGCAAGTGAAGAAACAGAGTTTAAAAAAACTAAGGAAGTAAATGAGAGGGAAAGAGGCTGGGAAACAGCCATAAACAAGTTGATAATTTCATACAAAAATGGGTTCAGGGGTTGGGAAATTGCAAAGAGCCTATGTACTTAGGCAAGGGTCAGCTTTGGGCATGCACAGCAATAGAAGATGTTGGCATGCCCATAAGCCCACCAAGACACACAATACTAGAGAATACATAGAGGTTATGATCCCAGGGGAATCAAGTTTGAGTCATGGATAGCAATGCTCAATAATGTCATGCCTCAAATAAACCATCAGTATCAAACACATTGGTGTAGGGGTTTAGGATACTTAATACATAGATTCAGAATAGGAAGAAAGAAATTACAGCATGCTAGAACAAAGTATTGAATTAAACACACGCAGTCAGCAGACAAGAAGGAAAAAGTATTAAGTAAACATTTTGTTGTGATGCTAAAATTTTAATAAAAAAATACCAGTTCAAAGAAGCAAAACACAGAAAAGGCAAGGTAGCAGTATTTTGAAATATAGCTTTGGCTTTCAGCCAGCTAAATAGGTCACAGTAGAAGTAGTAAAGCAGGAGAGAATGTTTTGAGTGTAAGTGATTTTAGAACTCAGAGTGTTCGTGTGTGTGCTAATGAAAGAGCAAGGTATTTATAGTTTGAAAATAGGTAGAAAATAAGGCAAGAATCATAGTTTGGCAGTAATTATGGAACTATGTACTAATTAAAAATCAAATCAGTATCAAAGACTTCCTTTAATTAAGGAGTTAAAATTAAACGGTAATGGGTAGAAAACATTTACGGGAAGGATATCAAGTAAAGCATCATGTGCAGAATAGACAGTTAAGGGGTAATTACATAGAGGTTTAATTAACGGAATAAGTAATGAAGAATCTTTGAAATACTAGGTTAACCAAATAAGGTAAGAAACACAACAAATTTGTAGAATATGGAGACAATCAGCACATAGTAAATCAAGGAGTCAGGGATTCAAAATTATTGATTTGGAGAGAATAACATGGGTTCCCATGAATAAACCAAGCTAAGAATAGGAGAATCGAAAGTCTATAGGGAAATTTTCAAATCAATCCAAAAAATAGGAAAATTAGTAAAACAAGGAAAAAAATCAATTACTTAACACACGAGTGCAATCAGAATTACACAAGGAGTGGTTTGAAATCAGTCCACAATTGAAGGTCATTTTAGAGGTAAATTTAGCATATAAAAGAGTGCATAAACATTAGGCATGCGAGGCTGAACTTATGACAAAGAGAAGCACCATGCAATAACAATCACAAAGTCAGTAGATAGTGAACTATCGAAACATGGTAGTCACATAGGTCAATTTCACCAACTTAGTAATAGAGAAAAGAGAGAGTATCAGAAAAAGGTCAAGTAAAAGACCTTGCTGAAAAATATAATCGAGTTCCAATGATGGCAGGAAATCAGAATCACATAAAGAAACGGATGTTGAAATAAAAGATTTTAAATCTGGTCGAGCAATAGATGAAGCAACTTCATAATCTCGAATAGGTCAAAAGAAAATAGGGTTTTGAAACCAATCGAATTCAGAGATGATGGACAAGTAAATCACACAGCAAATAGTCTCAGAACTCGAATGAACCCAAAATTTTAGGGTTTTTCACCATCAATCGAGTCTATAGATGAAAACAAGTAAATCCGATAAATACTAACAAAAATAGATTCAGAAATCTCAAAAAGTTAAGGCCCTTAACATGCAAACTCAAGTAGAATAACAACATAAGGAAACACTGTAGAACATGTCAAAAAAATTAGAGAAAGCTTCGAAATAACTTAACAAAACCTAAATCGGAAAAGATAAAGGGTTTTTGAAGGCAGAGTTTTGAAAGAGACCTTGAGAAAGGCTTGGAAAATCATCGATCTAAGCAAGAGAAGTCAAGAGTCAGGCTTGAATAGCCATGGCTGGCCGGAGCAAAGTCAAAGACGATTGGAGACAGCCATAGAACTAAAATCAACTAAGGTCTGGACCAGACTTTTCCAGGATCTAACCTTGAAACCATGATGGTCAGGCATGTAGAAGCCATATGAGGTAGATACAGGCTTCCAATGGTTTTGAAAGCCATTGATTTGGGTGGTTTTAGGGTGGTAGTTGAAGGCGGCGGCTAGGTTTTGAGAGAGAGTTGAGAAAGGGATTCAGAGGCGGCTGTAGGGGTGAGAAATGGTTAGTGTTTGGGGGTAGGTCGAGATTAAAAAGGAAAGAGTTAATGTGAGCCGTTGATTGAGCGATCAACCACTGGGATTAAATGGGAATTCGGGCGGGTTCTTTTAATTAGGTCGTGGGTCGGGTATGACTGGAATTTGGGCTGGATAATTGGATTTAAAATTCGGGGTCAATTCAGGCTACAATTGAAACACAATTGGGCTATATTTTAAATAGCCACTTTTTCCTTATTTATTTTATAAAAAAATAGTAGAATAATTTTTGGAAATAAATTAAAGGTACTAAAATAATTAATAATACATAATTATCAAATTAAAAATATTAGACCTAATTTTTATAGACATAAACGTAATTAAATCTAAAAGAGGATAATGTTGCAATATTATGCAATTTAGTTTTAAAAATACTAAATAAATTTGTAAAAATATGCAAAAATTATATTAGCTATATTTTAACATAAATATGAGACTCTAATAAATGAATCACCAAAATGATAATTATTGGGTTTTTCTGGATAAGATAGTGCAATAAATTGATTAAAAATCCTTAAAAATTAAGAAAAAATAGTAAAACATTTGGACATACTTATATATGCATGCTCATGCTATTTTGAAAGTATTTTGTGTACTTAAAAATATATAGGGAAAAATTGGGTATCAACAGCTGCCCCTCTTTACCCGGAAAGGATGAAAGAGTTGTAGAGTAAAGATATGATGGCTAATTTTGACCGAACGAAATGGTTCGAGGAGACTTAGGTCGTGCTCTGAATTTTGAGTTGCCGACATATCCCTGGTCTTACAGGAATCAGGCCATATGTAGTTCAAGATCCGTCGGCGGAATATGCCAATGGAGACTTTCCAAGAACTGACGCAATATTTGGGACGGGGTGAATGCTTGGTCTGATAGGCTGCGGGAACTAGAGCGAGATCGCTCCTATCGAGATGGCCGTTGCTCGCTGGTTCACCTACAAATAAGCAATACACTCATATATTGTGCGTAAATTTAAACATGATACACATTCCCGTCGGACCATGAATGTTGCCTTTGGACGATTAGAATGGCGTCGTTAGACCACGATGTCCTGGGCCATGAAGCATAGAATAAAGGATTCACAAGCCATGAAATGATGCTATCGGGCTATGAGGATGAGGCCTCCAAACCATGATGCCTTTGAATAATGATATGCACAAGATAAAAGGGATCCTCAGGCCATGGCATGGTGTTCTTGGGCTATGAAAATGGTGCCTCTGAACAATGACGCCTTCGGATAATTTGGCGATCTTTCAGCCCATGAGATGCAGTATTTGGCGATCTTTCAGCCCATGCAATGCAGTATGAGGATCTTTCAGCCCATGCAGATGTAAAGAATGTGGCGATCTTTCAGCCATGCAAAAATGTAGATAAGGCGGTGATCTTTCAGCCATGCAAAATGTAGATAAGGTGGCGATCTTTCAGCCATGCAAAAATGTAAATAAGGCGGTGATCGTTCAGCCATGAAAATGCAAATAATGTGGCGATCTTTCAGCCATGAAAAAATATAAGTAATGTGGCGATCTTTCAGCCATGCAAAAATGTAAATAATGTAGCGATCTTTCAGCCATGCAAAAAATATAAATAATGTGGCGATCTTTCAGCCATGCAAAAAAAATGTAAATATGTGGCGATCTTCCAGCCCATGCAGATGTAGATAATGTGGCGATCTTTTAGCCATGCAAAGTAGTTGAAGGTAGAGCTTAACCTCAGACGGCAGAATGGTATGCAATGTAAAATGCAGATGGAGACAGCGTTTAGTCTCAGAAGGTAGAATGGTAGCCTTATGCAATGCAAAATGCAAATGGAGACAGTGTTTAGTCTCGGAAGGTAGAATGGTAGCCTTATGCAATGCATAATGCAGATGGAGACAGCATTTAGTCTCGGAAGGCAGAATGGTAGCCTTATGCAATGTAAAATGCAGACGGAGACAGCGTTTAGTCTCGGAAGGCAGAATGGTAGCCTTATGCAATGCAAAATGTAGATGTAGATAACGTTTAGTCTCGGAAGGCAAAATGGTAGCCTTATGCAAGAAATAAAATGGCAAGTGGTAATAGAGCTTTCTTAGCTGATAGCAGAGTGCGATATCGTAACTGCTGGGGATATCGTGACAAACGGAATGCCACTGGTGCATGTGGATAGCAAATGTTGGTAAGTGCAACAGTTCTGAAAGTTGTATTCCTGAACAATGTTTGTCTCGTGAGTGTATAGTATGTCAGATGTTTTCACGATCCAAGTGCCTACACCCAAAGAAAAATCGTGAGTTTTGTAGGAGGGAGGTTAGTTCGTATCCCCGCTTGCTCTGCTTCGACCTGTTTGGTTTTGATCTGGTGATACTATACGTATCATTTGGGGTAGCATCACTAAACAAGGCGATTTCAGAAATAAATGTGCATGATTTTTGTAAAAATATGACATAGGTATACAATTAAGAAATAACTTTTAGATGAACCGACTGTTGATACCCAATTTTCCCTAAGTATTTCTTATACCCAAATATTTCCAAAATAGCATATTGGTGCATGTATAAGCACATCCAAGAGTTTTGACATTTTTTGATGATTTTTAAAACCAATTTATTGCTTATTTTTACACAACAAAATCCAATAATTATTCCTAAAATTATTATTTTAGTGAATAATTTATTTTATTTTCATATTTACACCTAAATATAATTAAAGTAATTTTCGCATATTTATTACAAATTTGTTTGGTATTTTAAAGCTAAAGTGCATATAATTGCAATTAAAGCCTATCTTGTAATTTATGATATTTTACGTTTATAAAATTAATCCCAACATTTTTTAATTAATATTTATATAATACTTATTTACCCAGTATGTTCAATTTGTTTTTAAAATTTGTACTACTATTTTATAAAAAATCAAAGGAGGAAAATGGCTATTTACGATTTGGCCTTTATTGCATTTCAATTATAGCCAATTTGGCACCCCATCTCAGCCCCAATTTAAAACCCAATTACCCAGCCCAATTAACATACCTACCCGACCCAGTACATGTTCTACCGACCCAACCCATATCCCTTTTAAATCCCGGCCGTTGATCATTTAGATCAACGGCCACCGTTACTTCTTACCTTTTTTAATTCACACGACCGCCTAACCCTATCTCATTTTCCCAATCCTCCGCCCTCAAACGCTCTCGTCTCTCGAGCTCTCTTAAAACCCTATCCGCCGCCTCCCATCGAAACCCTAATCCATGGTTCCCCAGACTCATCGGAGCCCTACACCGGCCTCTTATGGTTTTTATGGGCTCATCTCTAAGGTCCTACGACCAGATCTTGAAGGGGTCTCGACCAAGCTCTGCTCGATGGCTGTTCTCCGGTCATCTTCAACCTCTGTCCGGCCATCCATGTCCATTCGAGTTTGATCTTCGACTATCTCGCTCAGATCGATAGTTTCCAAAGCCTTTCTCATCACCTAGGTTTCTTCTGAAACTCTAGCTATAAGGTTCCTTTGATTTATTCTTAGATCTGCCCCAGATCTATATGTGTTTGAACTTTCTGAGCATGTTTCTCGAGGTTTCCCCAACTTTTGCTTTCAAAACTCTTTGTTCTTTAATTATGGTTTTATGTTAAGTTATTTCGAATCTCCCCCTTTGTTCTGGGCATGTTTCTGTACTTTGTTGGTTTGTTTCCCTTATCTGAGTAAGCATGTTAAAAAGCCCTAATTTTGGGATTCTTGTTTGAGTCTGTTTGTTAAGGTTTCATTCGATTCATACGCTTATCATCTCTAGGTTTATTTGATGTTAAAAACCCTAATTTTGGGGATTTACTTGGGTTCTTGATCCTATTTGTTTGGTTTACTGATTAATGATTAAAACCCCAATTTTTAGGGAGCTTTCGCTTGAGCTTTGAAATTGCTTCTTGTTTCACCTGTTTGTCATCTCTGAACTCAACTGATTTGAAACCCTAGTCTCTTTGGGAGGCTATTCGAAGTCCTGTGAGTTTTTGTTTGTTCATGTTTGTATGTTTGAAATCATTTAGCTTGATTCCTTGTTTCAACATTTTTTTCTCTATATGTTCTACGCTTATGATTCTCACTTGACTCTCTGCATGTTTTCAGCTCCTTCTATTACGCACTGAAGCCTAACTAACACGTTTTAAGTGTATGCTCTATGCTATTGCTGTATGATGTTTCTTTTGCCATGACTTAGCCTCACATGTCTGCTATTTGTGCATCCATTATCTACTGAGTTCCTCCTGTGATTTATTTAACTCGAAATTGATTTCAAAAACTTTTTCTTCCCTGAGATCCTGATTTTACTAGCCTATCAAAGTCTAATTGATTCTTTTCCTTTGATTGGCCTCACTGAATCTTTCCAAAAATAATTTCAAATCATGTACTTAGACTTAATTGCCTATTGTATGGCTTTACTGTTTCATTTATGGCAACAGCCATTCTGCTTACAAGGTTGATTCTCCTTCCCTTATTTGGATCATGTTAGTATCCGTTTGAATAAGAATCCCCTGATTAAAGGGGAATCTTATACTAATTGATTTTGATTTGTGACCATGCCCGTATTTGTGTTAGATTTGTACTTATTACCTTATTTCTCTACACGTTTTCAAAGCTATAAATACTCTTATCCCTTTTCTTTGAACACACGAACACAGAAAACAATCTGAGTTCAAACACTCTCTTCTACTTTTTTTTTAAAAAAAAACTCTCTCCATCTTTCTGCTACTTGTGATGCTGTGGACTTTTGTTTACTCTATTTCCTTCTGCACTTTTGCTTTCTTTACTGGTATGTTCTAGTTAATTTTCAAGCTTCATCAACAACCTGCTTCATTCCTGTCTACTTCTCACCATGTTTTCTTTAATTTACATGTATTTCTAGCATGCTGTAACATGTCCCTTTCCCTTGTAATTCAATGTTTAATTTATGTGTACATCCTGTCAGTTGTTGGTTATCTGTGTGATACTTTATGGATCCCAAACCCTAATATCTCTTTTATGCTTAAGTTATGGTTCAGAAACATGGCAATGTCTGAAATCATTGTCCATGGATATGAACTGGGCCCTTTGGGCCCTAAGCTTGTCAGTTTCCCATCCCCATTCCCCTATTGTGTGTATGCTGAGTAACAGCCTTGGCCTGCCAGTACTTCTGATTATTGTTCAGGCCATGGCTTGACCTCCAGTAGGTCTTTACTCCCTAAATGCTTGATCATAGGTTTGGTCAGGGGTGTGCTAGTCTATTTTGTGGCTGGGCATGACCACCAGCCTGCCTGGGTAGCCCCTCTACCCCTTTCTATTGCACTTACACTCAATTCTTAGAACTTAAGTTCTGCCCCTCTTGTGTGAAACTTGCCTTGGGACCCTTGAGCTCCTTCTGAACTTGGACACATAAGGGCTAGCCCTTACGCACTACACAACTCAATTTCTATTCATATCTTGGGTGCATGCACTGCCTGGTGTTCCTGAAATCCCTTGGATCTCTGAAACACCTTAGATAAGAGAAGGCTTGGAAATATGGATCTCGGAAGTGGTGCAATCTCATATTATTAGGCATTAAGTCTGAATTAGGTTGCTTAGATGCAGCTGATGATTTTTGATGTATTGTTTTATTCCAGTTGTTTCTTTTGGGCTGTAATAATTTGTACAAACTCTGGGAAACTTAGTAAAAAGGGGGTATGGGATTTATTTTTACGCACCAAGGGTAGAGATCCTGCCTGTAGGGGTTTGTTATGATTTCTACAATTTCACACCTAGAAATCATGCCTGTAGGTTTAAACTTTTATTTCTGTAAGCACACCTAGATATCATGCCTATAGGGTTAACTTTTAATTTCTGCAAATACACCTAGAAATCATGCCTACAGGTTTAAACTCTTATTTCTGCATATCCACCTAGAAATCATGCCTATAGGTTTAAACTCTTCTTTCTGCATATCCACCTAGAAGATCATGCTCATAGGGTAAACTTTAATTTTTGCATTTCTGGAAAACTCACATCTAGAAATCATGCCTATAGGATTCGTTCATAATTTCTGCAAACGAGCATAGATATCTTGCCTATAGGTTAACTTCTAATTGTTTCCGCAAAAAAATAATTTATATAAAAACATGGTCTACAAACTGCTACATTCTGCATCTACAAACGTCACTTGGCAAACCATTTGTAGGTTTGAATAATAAAAGCTGCATATCAAGAGCATGTTTATAGGACCTTCTGTCAACATCTAAAAGGTGTCCAAATCATTATTCATATAGAAAGCATGCCTATAGGAAATTTCGAATCTGAATAAAAGTAATATTAATTGCTTGAACTCGCAATGTTCCGCTAAAATTGGTAACCCCTGTTAGTTTGCACATTTATTTCTAAAATCAGTGTATATCACGCCTAGTTCTAATCAACACTTAGGTCAACCAGATCAGTTTCCTACAACGGCATTCGAGTATGCCTAATGTAGACTTTTCACCTAAAAATATGCGTTGAACCAGTCCGCTCGACACTTTATCTAAATAAGACCAAAATCAGTACGTGTAAGACATGCTAAACTCTGTGAGTTTTGATGATTTATGGAGGCATATTTGAGCCCTTCTTGTTTGTCTGTTTCCCCTTCTATTTGCAATTATTTGTTTTGGTTGATGCCTTAGCATTTTGTCCTTTGAAACTTCTAAAAGCCCCAAACCCCTTTCCCTTTAGGATTAGTAGTCCATTTGCCTCCAGGACTGATAGGATTGGGACGGGTAATAGCATGCAATAAGTAAACGATATCATTCCGCGCTTTAATACCTTGACGGGGTGGAAAGGGTAGACATGGAGATGTTGATTACACGATAACACTATGCGTGCAATTGGGTACCGGTGTTGTGCGAATGATCCATGTAATGTATAAACCTAGGACCCCCCTCCCTCTTTATTAGTTTAATAATTTTCAGAATTTTAAAAGCTGTCCCATCTTCAACTTCCGTTTCTTATACTTCTTTTAAGTTATTTGCACCAATTATTTGACCCCTTCCCTTTACTTGCATATCTCTTCTTTAATCACAAAACCATTTTCTTTCTGAATTCCAGCACTTTTAAACCCTTTGTGCTTATTATTTGTAACGGTTTCTCGCATTTGCAATACTTGCTTGTTTACTTGTTTGTTTGCATTAAAGTCACAATTGTAGCATGGCCGGGAACCACACTAGTGGATCTTGAGGGGTGCCTAACACCTTCGCCTCGAGATAATTTCTAGCCCTTATCCAAACTCTATTTTCATCTTAAATTCTTCTAAAAAAAAGTGTCCTAATGCACTATAATCATTAGGTGGCGACTCTCCCAAAAATCCAAAACCCAATTCCCAAACGGGAATAGAGTTATCTTCCCAAATTTCGTAAACCCGATTCTGCATCTTAGAGGAAAAGGGGGCGTCGACAGCATGGTGACTCTGCGGGGGGTCCTTTAGGATTTTACCATTGCATGCTATATGTGACTTTATTGCTTTATTTAATGCCTTTATTTGAAGCTGACTTGTTTCTTTTGTTTCTTTTTTTTTAATTACTTTCATTTACCGCTTTTCCATCAATGATGTCGTAATTTTTAAGAAATCATTGTAAACTTTATTGTATGAGCGTGAAAATACATATCAATATGTTTCATTCTTGTAAACTGCATTTTCAACATCATACTCCACTCGTGACAAACAAATACTATAGCAATGCTTATAATGAGTATTTGCGCGCTTCCAATACTATCTCCCCTTAAATTTGGCAAAGGCGTATTTGCGGTAAAACCAGTCGATCAGCGGTGCAGTCGACTGTTCCGTGCCTTTCCCTCTTGAGTTGTCCGCTCAAGGTTACCTGTCTAATACCCCGATAGAAACCTTACTTCGTTTAAACTGTACATGCATCATGGTCAAACCTAGCCGAGTCAGTTATGTTGTCCACATAATGACTCATTAAGATAGCCTTGTCCAAAGTCCACCGGGTTTCCTTGAAACCCAAAAGGACACCTCCATGTTCTGTGCATTTATTTGGATAACTTAAGTGCTTGCTATGCTAATTATTGGTTTAAATAGCCGAGTCCGGTGGGGGTAAGGGCCTAACACTTTGTTTTGCAGAAATGAGGCACGAAGTCCCAGATTTGGCATGGTAACCAACACTCATCCAAGGCTGCTGAATTAGTGGAAAGACCTCCATTCTAGTGATCAGACACTCGTCCGCAAGTACTTAGGGAATCTGCTTTCTCTTCTAGAGATTCAGCCTAACAACAGAATCATAGAGGCTGCGACATTGTTCTGGGACAGTGACAAGTCCGTGTTCCACTTTGGGGACCTTGATATGACTCCTTTGCTTGAAGAAATAGGAGGTTTAGCCGGAATTCCTTGGGAGACTCCAGGTTTGCTTATGCCAGAAAATCGCAAAGGAAGGGGTTTCCTTAAGATGATGGGACTAAAGAAAAACTTAGGTAGTTACAATCAATGGGTAAAGCATGTAGGGACACTAGTTAGGTGTAAATTTGGACTTAAAATCAAAAATACATGGAACCCTAATTTAGTGCCACAACTGGGCACTCAGTGCGGACCGCGGTCGTTTTTGTGCGGTCCGCGGTGCTCTTGTGCGGTCCACGGTGCCATTTTTTGCGGACCGCATTGATGAAATAACTGAATATTAAACCTAAGACACTACAGCCGCACTACATTTTGTACGGACCGCAGTGGCCCAGTGTGGCTGCACTACCATTTTGTGCGGTCCGTACTGCCTAGATATAGAGAGTGGGTAGTCTGAACCCCACCTCTATGCGGACCACTGTCGTTTTTGTGCGATCCGCGGTGACTCCAGTGCGGCCGCGGTTGATTTTGTGCGGTCCGTACTGTGTAACTTCTGTAGCTTGTCTACAATTTTTGCTTCCTGCTTCTGCAACTCTGTTCTTAACTGCTGCAATTGATACTAACAAGTTCAATTGAATTGTGTTTGCAGACAATGGTTAAACAACGAGGTAGAGTCACTAAACAAATGGGCAGAGGAGAATCCTCCCGCGGAGGGAAGCAGAAAATGATAAAACTCACTCCCCAAGGCCTGCAAAGTATAAAAAGGACAAAAAAGCTGATAAAAGTTGTTGGTTTGCTTCCTATTCCTCGGGGAGTGAGTATGAACCCTCACGGGAGATTTCTTTAGACTTCGTTCCAGAGTACATGGAAGACTGGGCGGAGAGGCCTAGTCTAAGAGACACACCTCTAGCATCCCCCACTGCCCAAGCGTCAGTGAACATTTCTTCTAGGTCGTCTGAGGGATCAGGTAAAGGTAGTGGGGAATACTCCACCTCTCCCATAGCTTCATTATCTAGAGAGGGTGCAGTAGGTGTTGAGGAGGAAGTCAGGGGAGAACAAGAAGTAGGAGAAGGAGGTGAACCACAGGTGGGGGGTATTGCTAGGACTAGGAAACAGGAGGTGTGGCAAGACCGGTTCGTGAGTGAGGTAGCATACCATAAATTTCAGGAATGGTGGCCGGTAAGGAAGTTGATCTCGTAGAGGAGCTTCATGGATAGAGACTTGCTACCTTACAACCCCAATGTGAAGAGGAAGTTCAGGGATAGAATTGGCTGGGAGTACTTTGTGTCTGACTGTGTAGATGCCAATGAGCACTTGGTAAAGGAATTCTACGCCAATATGGCCTACATCAAAAAGGGTACAAAGGTGACCAAGGTGAGAAACTTGATGGTGTTGTTTGATGGGAAGTCGGTCAACGAATACCTTGGATTTGATGAGTAGGATGAGTCCATATACATGGCTAAGATGCAAATGGGTGAGGAGGTTCGTCCATGGTTGGCATAGTATCTGGAAATCCCAGGTACCACCCCCTATTGGTTGACTACGGGCATCAAGATTCTGAGACGTAGTTTGAACTTCGAGGAAAAGGGTTGGTAAACATTTGTGTGTAGTAGATTGGACCCGACTACTCATGACAACACCCTCCCTCTTCACCGGGTAGTATTGGAGGCCTCGATCATGGTGGGGTACTCAATCAATATGGGGAAAGTAATGTCTCGAATAATCTCTATTGTGGGTAGTGAGCATGATAGAAACTACCCCATCCCTAGTTTTCTGACTGTGTACTTCCGGTAACTCAAGGCTGGAAAGAGGCCATTCAATATAACGGTCAAAGCAAAGGCCCCATTTTCTTAGTACAGCATGCAGGGGAATGATAACCCCAAGAGAAAGAACTTTAAGGGTATGGTTACTGCTCCAACTGGCCAGTCTGAAGAGCCAGTTGTGGTAGTGACCCCTGCTGAGCCTGCCTCTACTTCCACTGCCATTCCTCCCGGTCCATCCACCTCAGCGGACCCGTAGAATCCATCTTCTCGTGCCCATCCAATCACTGCCCACCGACTGAGTCAGGAACTTCTTAGCATCAATAATTGGATGCAGACTGCGTCATCCAAGTTGTCCATCTTTACTACCACGGTAGAAGCTCCGTCAGCTCCTCCACCTCCATAGGTTCCATTGTCCATAGAGGATTCTCTTAAGGAGATGTTAGACAACCAGAAGAAATCCTCGACAATCAGAAGAAGCTTGTTGAGGCAGTTGATTCTCATAGCAAGGCTCTCAAGGAGCTTGCTAGGGAGCACAAGAAGTTGAGGAAGACACGGGCCTCCAAGGAGTCTGTGAAGTAGTTGAGAGCTGAGGTTGACAGATTGAAGGCAGACCAATTGCCTTTAGATTTACTGCTCCAGGACCCAGTACCAGCAGCTGATCCCCAGTCGGAGCACTCTTAGAGGCCTCCCAAGAGGAGGAGTATGATTCCCAGAGCGAATGACGCAGTCATCCAGTTGGCCGACCCACCGGAGGCTTCCTCCAGTCAGCCACCGGATGTATCTTAGGAGCTTGTCCAGGTCCAGGCCCAGGTCCCAGCAGCAGCCTACAGGGAACTAGTCTGAGGTTCTCGAGCACAGTGAGGACCCAGGGCCACTCAAGAGCCCATAGAGACAGATAGGCCATAGGGAGTCTCTATATCCTTCTTTATTATCTTTTTGGTGTTTTATTTTGGTTAGTTGGCATTGGGGACAATGCCAGCTTTCATTGAGGGGGTAGGACCTACATTTTGACTCATCTGGATGATTGTATATATTTGATACTTTTTATGCTTTCTTTATTTTTCATCTTTGGTTTGTATATATTTTTAACATTTCGCTACATTTCTCGCACTTTTATTTTACTTTGGGTCTATATATAAAGTTATGTTACATTGTAGATATTCCTCCCATCTATTGTATATTCGACAAATCCCCTCTTGTATATATTCATTTTACTTTCCGCAATTTTTCATTCTTAACTTCTTATTTTTATGTTCGTAGCTTCTTGTTTTGAAAGTTTGCAATAAGCCTTTGGTTTTCTTAATGCCACGGTTCTTTCCAAATGTAGAGTGTTGTGTAAGCGGGTGGTTCTTCCCAATGATAGATGGCATGACAACATTTTTAAGGGTTTGAGTCCGTTTTTCTTTTTTCTTTTAGTAGTTAGTAGTTAGTAGTTACGGGTACCTCAAGCAAAGCTTCACTTGGGCCTAGCACATTTGCCTTTGATCTTATGGTCAAAAACAATTTGTTATATTTAGGATGGTGAAAGTCGTAACCTTGAGACTCTTGTGTTGACCGATAATCATCAAGTGGTTTTTCGGGACCATTGTGTGCTCAAATCTTATCTAAGGTCTTTGTGGGCCGCCGACTCTATGTCTTTAGCAATCTCATAACTTGTGTGGTGAGTAATCGCATTGCAAGTCTAAGTCCCGAGCCATTGGTCAAGAACTTGCCCTGAATGTTTGTTGAAGCGAAATCCTAAGTGAATTTTGACTTGAGACGTGATTATAGGCTCTCCTTGGTCCAAATGATAGTTAAACACATTCATAACCTACCAATGATAAGATCCCTAGTCAACCATTTTGAGCCTAAGACCTTTTTCCTTCAAGAACCATGATACAAGCCTATACCCATTCTAAAAGATACCCTCTCTTGGCACCCGATCTTTCCTTTAGCACATGGAAAAAGTGTAAGTTTGGGGGGAGAGATGAGGATTGCAACAAGTGGTAAAAAGGCACAAAAATAAAGAAAAGGGAAGGCAATGAAAAAGAAAGAAAAGCAAAAAGACAAAAAGATTGTTCAATGTGAAAAAGAATAAAAAGGGATTCAAAAAAAGCAAAGAATGAAAGGTGTGGAAAGTTGAAAAAGGAGAAAAGGTTTGAAATGCATAAGAAAGAGTGACAGTACGTCTCTCTAACCCCTTAGAAAGAAGTAAAATGATCCGCCTGATATCCTATCGGGTGGCTAGCGGATTACTATATTTAAAAGCCGATAACCGATAAGACAAACCGTTAAGCGTAAATAACCACCCGATCCGCCCAATAAGCAATCCTACATTCAGGAGGCGTGCGCTATAGCACACAAAAATTTGGGAATCGGGGGTAATTCTAGTTTTATGGCCCAAAAATGACAAAAAATGAGTAACGGTCATGGAGAGTCGATGACTATTGTTCCCTAGGTATTTTTTCATGGTCCAGCAAAATTGTAGGTGATCGGGGCCCTATGACCCGGGCCATGCAGGAGGAGTGGGTTACAGTATATGAAAACCTAGGAATCGGTCGAAATTCAAGTTTTATGGCCTTAAAACGCAAAATAATGAGGAACAGTCATGGCGAGGCGGTGACTATTATTTCTTGAGTCATTTTTTATGGTCATAAAAAATTTTAAGTGATCGGGGTCCGGTGGCCCGAGTCCACACATGAGGCATGGGCTATAGAACACAAAAATGAATTTCTATTTAATGGCCCGAAATCACAAAAAGCAAGGAATGGTCTTGGCAAGGCAGTGCCTATTATTTCTTAGGTTTTTTTTTATGGTCCAAAAAAATTTAGGCGATCGGGGATAGATGGTCGAGCCGATGCAGGAGATGTGAGCTATAGCACACAAAAATGTGGGAAATGGACGAAATTCAAGTTTTATGGCCCTGAAATGCCAAAAAATGAGGAACGGTCACGGAGAAGAGGTGACTATTGTTCCTTAGGCATTTTTGACGGTCCAAAAAAATTTTAGGTTATCCGGATCTGATGGCCCGGGCCCATGCCGGAAGCTTGGGCCATAGCACATGAGTATTTGGGAATCGCGCGATATTTCAATTTTATGAACCTATTACACCAAAAAATACAGACATGTAATGTTGATAACTATTGCTACTTAGGTCATTTTTTATGGTCCGGCAAAATTTAGGAGATCCAGGTCCGGTGTCCCGGTCCCATGCAGGAGACATGGGTTATAGCACACGAAAATCTGGCAATCAGATGGAAATCCAGTTTTGTGGCCCTAAAAGGCAATGGAGAGTTGGTGACTATTGTTCCTTAGGTCATTTTCTATGGTCCGGGAAAATTTTAGGCGATCGGGTTTTGGTGGCTCGGGTCTATGCCGGAGGCGTGGGCTATATAACAAATGAAAATACGTGAATCGGGTGGAATTCTAGTTTTATGACACTAAACCGCCAAAACGTGTAACAGACATGGCAATGCAGTGAATATTGTTTTTAGGTCATTTTTTATCGTCCGTAAAAATTTTAGGCGATCGTGGTCTGGTGGACCAGGCCCACGTAGGATGAGTGGGTAATAACACATGAAAATCTGAGAATCGGGTGGAATTCTAGTGTTATGGCCCTAAAATTCCAAAAAAAAAGGAGATGTCATGGAGAGACGGTGACTATTGTTCCTTAGTTCATTTTTTATAGTCAAGAAATATTTTAGATGATCGGGGTCCAATGGCCTGGGCCGATGCAAAAGGCGTGGGCTATAGCACGCAAGTATCTGGGAATCACGGGAAATTTTAGTTTTATGGCCCTAAAATGACAAAAAATGAGTAACGATCATGGCGAGTTGATGAATATTGTTTCCTAAGTAATTTTTTACGGTACGAAAAAAATTTAGGTGATCGGGGCCTGTTTGGCACATGACGAAGGTGTGTGTTGTAGCACATGAAAACCTGGGAATCGGGCAAAATTCTAGTTTTATGGCCCTAAAATGCAAAATAATGAGGTACAGTCATGGCGAGGTGGTGACTATTATTCCTTGGGTTATTTTTTATGGTTAGGAAAAATTTTAGGCGATCGGGGTCTAGTGGCTCGGGTCCATACAGGAGGCGTGGGCTATGGAACAAGAAAATCAAGGAATTGGTTGGAATTTCTGTTTTATGGCCAAAAAACGAAAAAATAGGAATGGGCTTGGCAAGGTGGTGACTATTGTTTCTTAGGTCATTTTTTATGGTCCATAAAAATTTAGGCGTTTGGGACCTGCGGCCCGGGCCCATGCAGGAGGCGTGGGCTAAAGCACACGAAAATGTGAGAAACGGGCGGAATTCAAGTTTTATGGCCATAAAATGCCAAAAATGAGAAATTGTCATGGAAAAGAGGTGACTATTGTTCCTCAGGCATTTTTTATGGTCCAGAAAAATATTAGGCTATTCGGATCTGATGGCCCAGCCCATGCCGGAAGCATTGGCCATAGCACACGAGTATCTAGGAATTAGGCGGAATTTCAATTTGTTGACCCTAAAACACTAAAAATGAGTAATGGTCATGGCGAGTTCGTAACAGTTGTTCCTTAGGTCATTTATTATGATCCAGCAAAACTTTAGTTGATCCTGGTCTGATGGCCCTGGTCCATGCAGGAGGCGTGGACTATAACACACGAAAATCTAGGAATCGGATGGAAATCCAGTTTTGTGGCCCTAAAAGGCGATGAAGAGATGGTGAATATTGTTCCATATGTCATTTTATATGGTCTAGAAAATTTTAGGTGATCGGGTTCCGGCGGCCCGGGCCTATGCAAGAGGCATGGGCTATAATAAACGAAAATATATTAATCGGGCAGAATTCCAGTTTTATGGCCCTTAACCACCAAAACAAAAGTGTAATGGACATGGAAATGCGGGGAATATTATTCCTTAGTTCGTATTTTATGGTCAAAAAAATTTTTAGGTGATCGTGGTCTGGTGTCCTGGGCCCATGTAGGATCTGTGGGTTATAACACATGAAAATCTGCGAATCAGGCGGAATTCTAGTATTATGGCCCTAAAATTTCAAAAAATGAGAAGATGTCATGGCGAGGTGGTAGGTATTTTCCTTAGTTCGTTTTATGGTCCGGCAATATTTTGGATGATCCGGGTCCAGTGGCTCGGGCCCATACAAGAGGCGTGGGCTATAGCACACAAAAATTTGTGAACCGGGGGGTAGGGGTTCTAGTTTTATAGCCCTAAAATGCCAAAAAATGAGGAATGGTCATGGCGAGTAGATGATTATTATTCCCTAGGTTATTTTGATGGTACGAAAAAATTTTAGGCGATCTGAGTCCGCTTGCCCTGGATCATGCAGGAGGCATGGGCTATAGAACACGAAAATCTGGGAATCAGATGGAATTCCTATTTTATGGCCCTAAAATGCTAACAAATGAGAACGGTCATGGAGAGGCGCTGACTATAGTTCCATATGTTAATTTGATGGTCCAACAAAATTATAGGCGATCCGGGTTTGGTGTCCCGGGCCCATGCAGGAGGCGTGTGGGTTGTAGCACATAAAAGTCTAGCAATCGGGCGAAATTCCAGTTTTATGGCCCTAAAAAGCTAAATAGTGAGGAACAGTCATGGCAAAGCAGTGTATTCTTTAGGTCTTTTTTGATGGTTAGGAAAATTTTTAGGCGATCAGGTTTTGGTGGTCCATACAGGAGGCGTGGACGTTAGAACATGAAAATCAAGGAATCGATTGGATTTCTATTTTATGGCTTGAAAATTCAAAAAGCACTGAATGGTCTTGGCAAGGAGGTAACTATTTCTTCTTAGCTCATTTTTTATGGTCCAGAAAAATTTAGGCGATCAGGGATCGGTGGGTCGGGCCCATGTAGAAGGCGTGGTCTATAGCACACGAAAATATGGGAAACAAGAGAAATTCTAGTTTCATGGCCCTAAAACGCCAAAAAATGAGGAACGGTCATGGCGAAGAGGTGACTATTATTCCATAGGCATTTTTTATGGTCCGAAAAAAATTTAGGCTATCCGGATCTGGTGGCCCAGGCCCATGCCGTAAGCGTGGGCCATAGCACATGAGTATATGGGAATAAGGCAGAATTTTAGTTTTATGACCCTAAAATGCCAAAAAATTAGTAACGGTTATGGCGAAGTCATAACTATTGTTCCTTAGGTCATTTTTTATGGTCCGATAAAATTTTAGGCGATCCAAGTCCGGTGGCCCGAGCCCATTCAGGAGGCATGGTCTATATAGCTCACGAAAATCTGGGAATGGGATGGAAATCCAGTTTTGTGGACCTAAAACATGATGGAGAGTCGGTGACTATTGTTCCTCAGATAATTTTTTATGGTTCGACAAAATGTTAGGCGAGGCGGTTGGAATTTCTATTTTATGGCCCGAAAACACAAAAAACCAGGAATGGCCTTACAAGGCGGTGACTATTATTTCTTAGGTTATTTTTATGGTCAGTGAAAGTTTAGGCGACTGGGGACCCGTGGCACGGGCCCTTGCAGGAGGCGTAGGCTATAGCATACAAAAATCTAGGGATCGATCGAAATTCCAGTTTTATCGCCCTAAAATGTCAAAAATAAGGAACGGTCATGGCAAGGCGGTGACTATTATTTCTTAGGTCGTTGTTTATGGTCAGACCAAATTTAGGCGATCTGAGTCTTCTATCCCGGTCCCATGCAGGAGGCATGGGCTATAGCCTACAAATATCTGGGAATCGATCGGAATTTCAGTTTTATGGCCATAATAAAGCCAAAAAATGAGGAACGGTCATGGAGAGGTAGTGACTGTTTCTCCTTAGGTCATTTTTTATGGTGCGGTAAAATTTTAGGCGATTCAGATCCGGTGGCTCGGGCCTATGTAGGAGGCGAGGGCAATAGCAAATTAAAATCTAGAAATCAGAAATATTTTCAGTTTTATGGCCCTTAAAAGCCATAAAACGAGTAACGGACATGGAAAAGCGATGACTATTGTTCCTTAGGTCATTTTTTATGGCCCAACAAATTTTTAAGCGATCTTGGTCCTGTGGCCAGATCCCATGCATGAAGCGTGTGTTATAGCATACAAAAATTTGAAATTCCAGTTTTATGTCTCTAAATGCCAAAAAAGGAGTAACGATCATATCGAGACGGTGATTATTGTTCCTTAGTTCGATTTTTTGGTCCTTCAAAATTTAAGACTATCCCGGTCCGGTGACCTGGGCCCATGCAGGAGGCATGGGCTATATAGCTCGCAAAAAATTTCAAATTGGGTGAAATTCTAGTTTTATGGCCCTAAAACCAATAACGAGAAAAGGTCATGGAGAGGTAGTGACAATTGTTCCTTATGTCATTTCTAATGGTCCAACAATATTTAAGGGGATCTAGGTTCGGTGACCCGGTCCCATGACAGGGTCATGGGCTATAGCACATGAAAATTTGAGAATCGGGCAGAATTCCTTTTTTATGGCCCTTAATGTCTACAAAAAGGAACGGTCATGGAAAGGCGGTGACTATTGTTCCTTATGTCATTTTTTTATTGTTCGGCAAAATTTTAGGTGATCCAGGTCTGGTGTCCCGGGCCCGTGCACGAGGCATGAGCTATAGTATACAACAACCTAGAAATCAGGCGGAATTCCAGTTTTATGGCCCTAGAAAGCCAGAAAATGAGAAACGATCATGGCGAGGTCTATTGTTCCTTAGGTATTTATTGATGGTCTAACAAAAGTTTAGTCGATTGGAGTCTGGTGGCTCAACCCCATGTAGAAAGCATGGGTGCACATGAAAATCTGAGAATCGGGTGGAATTTCAATTTGATGACCCTAAAACGTCAAATAGGAACGATCATGGAGAGACGGTGACTATTGTTCCTGTAACGAATCGACCGGTCATTTTGAGTACTAGTGCTCCGTTCAGCAGTCTGAGGCTATTAAAAGCTTCATTTCAGGTATTATGACTTGTACGCATGGTTGGAATTGAATTTCGAGAAGTCCAGAGTTGATTTGGAAAGAAAATTCTTATTTTGGAAGCTTAAAGTTGAAAAAATGAACTAGGATTGGAATTTTGAGTAAACGACCTCAGAATCAGAATCTGAAGGTTCCAGCAAGTTCGTATGATGATTTTGGACTTGGGCGTATGCCCGGATTGGGTTTGGATAACCCGGGAGAGTTTTGGTGCCTATTGTGGAAGTTAGCATTTTAGAAGAAATTTATTAAGTTTGGCTTGAAGTGCATTTCAGTGTTATCGATGTCCATTTGAGATTTCGAGTCTGGGAATAGCTCCGTATGGTGATTCTGGAGTTGGGAGCGCGATCGAAAGTGAATTCGGAGGTCCGTAGGTCATTTTGAAGTCATTTGGTTAAAGATAGAGAATTGAAGGTTTTAAGAAGTTTGACCAGAAGTGCACTTTTTGATATCGGGGTCGTAATCCAATTCCAAAATTTGGAGTAGGTCAGTAATGTCGAATATGACTAGTGCACAAAATTTGAGGTCAATCGGACGTGATTTGATAGGTTTAAGCATCGAAAGTAAAAGTTGGAAGTTCTAAAGTTCATAAAGCTTGGATTGGGGGTTGATTCATGATTTTAGCGTTGTTTGATGTGATTTGAGGACTCGAGCAAGTCAGTAATGTGTTTAGGGACTGGTTGGTAGGATTGGTTGGGATCCTGGGGGCCTCGGGCGGATTTCGGGTGGTTAACGAATCGAAATTGGGATTTTTGGACAGCTGAAGGATTTGGTTGCTGGTATTTCCGCTTCTGCGGTGGGTTAACGGCAGAAGCGGCCCCGCAGAAGCAGAAAGGGAGCCGCAGAAGTGATTTTTGGGCAACAGCTCGAGGACTGCAGATGCGGTCAATGTTTCGCAGAAGCGGGACCGCATATGCGGAAGACTGGTCGCAAAAACGGAGGAGGGCGACTTGGAGTGGACCGCAGATGCGGTCAGAGTTCCGCAGAAGTGGGACCGCATCTACGGGAGGCTTGGCACAGAAGCGAGAAAGGGGTAGCCTAGGGAGGACCGTAGATGCGGCATTTTAACCGCACTTGTGGAACCGCAGAAGCGGTCAATGAACCGCATGTACGGAAATAGCTGGAGGCAGAAGGTTGTTTTAAACTCGGGGTTTGGTCATTCTTCTCCCATTTTTTCACTTGGCATGGGCAATTTTGGGGAGCTTCAAGAGGGGATTTTCGTCATCAACGACAAGGTAAGATATCCTATGAGCTAATTACATTAATTATGTATGGATTTAAGCATGAATTGTGTAGAAAAACTTGGGGTTTGAGGAAAAAAACTAAAAATTATATTCTTGGAATTTAACCATTATATTGAGTATGGAATTTTGGTTAAAATTATATATTTGAGTTCCTAAGGTCATGGGTAATCTTTATCTTCAAAAAATTTTGGATTCCGGGCACGTGGGCCCGAGGGCGTTTTGGCTAACTTTTCGATCGGAGTTAGGAATTGCTATAAATTAGATTGTAATAAATATTTGAGCATATATTAATGGATTTGCGTAACCGTTGTCTAGTTTTGGAGCGTGGTGCATCAATTAGAGTCTTCGGAAGGGCGAGGAATGCCGGTTATGGATATTCGGAGCGAGGTAAGTCTCCTTTCTAACCTTGTAAGAGGGAATTGTTCCCATAAGTGAAATAATTGATTATGTGCTCCTATTTGAGGGGCCTACGTATGCACGAGGTGACGAGAGTTCGTGCGTAGCTACTATTATGCTATTGTCCGGGTAGTTAGGACCCAAAAGCATGTTATACTTGGATTATTTATGAACCCATTAATAGCTTGAATTGCTTAAATCACCTTGGATTAGTAAGTAAATTTAAAAAGGGATTAAACGTCATTTTTCCTTAATTGTTAAAAGAGAAATTGTTTTATATGGATAAATATTCCCCGATAAGTTCTTAATTGATTGATTGAGCATGTATCTCTATGTGTACATGCGCCGCATGCATGATTTGCAAGCAGGGTATGTGTTTATTTATGGAACGTGCCGAACGCCTCGACAGATTAAATAGATGCATCTATAGGCGCGTCGTCGACCCTCGGCAAGTGCACAGTTTATTTCTGTTAGATCGGGCCGTCGCCTCGGTATGATATGCGCATGCTTGCATTACTGACTTGAACGTATTTAAGTTATTATTGCCTCTTCATGGCTTGAAAATATTTGGATAGTTACGAAAAGTAATTGCGGAAATTCCCTATAAAAGGGTTAATTGCTTACTTGTTTCCTTCTTGTGGACAAAAATCATGTTTATAGAAATTCATAATTTAATGTATTACTGACTTTATTATTGGACCACTAGTATGTGTCGAAGTCGACTTTCTCGTCTCTACTTCTTCGAGATTAGACGGGATGCTCATTTAGTACACATTATTTACGTACTCATACTACACGTCTGTGCATTTTTATTATAGCGGCCTACTGGGCGTAGCAGTACGGATGATTCTGGGACTAAGTGAGTTGCATTATTCGAGGCGACCCGCAGCTAGTATAGTCACTTTCAGTATATTGTATTTATTTCTTGTCCAATGTATTTCAAACGGATTTTATTTCCTTATCTGTAATGCTCATACACTTGTGACACCGGATTCTGGGAGGATTTTTGGATTAATCAGTATTAAGTCTTTTATGACTTTATGTTAATTTTTGTAAAATTTTTATTATCTAATATTTAACGTATAAGAAAAAAAAAATTCCGCAAATACTAAAAATGGAATTTAATTATGCATTCTTGGTTGGCTTGCCTGACAGCGGTGTTCGGCGCCACCACGACCCTTAGTGGATTTTGGGTAGTGACAACATGGTATCAGAGCACTAGGTTCCTAGGCTCTCACGAGTCATGAGCAAGTCTAGAATCTCGCGGATCGGTACAGAGACGTATGTACTTATCCTCAGGAGGTTGCGGGACTGTTAGGAGTACTTCCCTTATTGATTCTTTATCGTGCGATTTGATTCATGTGAGGCTTACGCCTTTGTCTCCTTCCTACTCAATCTTATGCGACGAGAAGCACTTGTTATAAATTGAGAGTTGAAGAATTTTAATAGCACTATGAATGTGGTGCGGGTGTTTCTACCTGTGGGGTTATTTGAGCTATTATCGTCGCCTTGTGGAAGGATATTCTGTTGTTTCGGCTCAGCAGCGGTACTTTTGAGAGCTCTGAGGTTAGGCACAAGTTGCCATGATGCTTATGAATGGATGTTGTGCAGTAATGATATGATGGTAGGATGATTGCCTACGTGTCGGGGCAGTGAATGACTTGAAGGGAGGTTTACTCAGTGCATAATAAAGAGATTCAGTATTTTATTCCTGGGAGGGGAAAGACAATCGAACCAAGGATGGTCAGATGTGGGCTGATGGAAGTAATGAGGCTTGGTATTTGCAAGCGTTGTAGAGTTTTCTTCTATGATGGGATGTCGTTGTCCTAATTGAATATGCTAAGTTTGTTGGTGTTATGACCTTCTACAATTCGCCTTTGGGGAAAGATATTGTGAGATAGAATTGGAGACACAACTGTCAGATGTCGCAGGGTGCGGTAGTTCAGGATTGAATCAATATTTCTAATGTTGACGGTTCGATAAAGATGACCTTCGGAAAGGTTTAAGTTAGCAGCAATTGAGGGTTCAGGTGCCACGAAGATAGATTTTGTTTAAGACAGCAAGTGAGCAGCAAAGTATGAGGAAGGACATGTGGGAAGTGTCAGGCGGTGGTTAAAGTTTCCGGAAGGCCGAGTATAAGAGGCCAAAGGCCGAGTAATCGATTAAGGGGATGAGTTCCGCCAAAGTGGGAGAGCGGTGGAGTCGTATATGTGCTTTATAGTGGGATGACCACCTACCTTAAGGAGAGATTAGAATGATTTGGGATTTAAGTGGCTGGCGATTGGAGCCTACAGGACTAATTAGAAGTATTGGCTATCATACGGCAGTAGATTTGATATAACGGGACGGAACTTCTTGAACGAAGAAGGATACAACATAACTTTGAATTGGAAGAATATTGCCGCACATTTAATTGATATCCACGAGGGGTGAATGGACTTGTGCAGCTAAAGAGTGAGCTCGGACTCAGGATAGGTCATTGATGTCATAGTGATTGTATCCCGTGTAGTAGCATTGGAAGATATCGGGAAGTGATTTCCATAGGTGGGTTATTCCTTGTGATCAGGTTAGCGATCGCGAGGTTGGCGAAGCTCTATGAAGAATTCTATTCGTTATGCAGCGAAGAGATCTGTCGTGCGAATGTGGTGGATGATTCAGAGTGTAAAAATAGGGTTTTACGGAAAGAATCCGAGAATTTAGGCGGATGATTGTGCAAGGTTATGTCAATGAGAGCTAAGGAATCTTGGTGAATTCCAGAGTTGTTAAATAATGGCTTCAAGCTAAATGGGAGAGTCCCGCAGCCTATGATTGAGTTTCATGGTTAATTACTTGCGAAGTTTCTAGTGATTAGCATATTGATGGGTTATTTCAGCTACGGGAAGAGAATATAAGTGGTAATTTGAGCAAAGGAATTAGTAAAGGTGTACTATCATTGGCCTTATTGGCACATGTTCAGACTTGAGAGTGATTCCGTCGGGTGCTCCATCGAGAGGGTATGCTTGTGCTAGAAGAATCATGGAGTTGATTATATTTAGGCCAAGTCAGAGCGGGCGGCTCTCAGCAATGGCCCTAGTGGATTCAAAGAGGTAAAGTGTGGTGCCTAATGGTTTCGAGCCTATAGGTGCGGTTAAGAACCAAGCTTGGTAGCAGCCTGTGAGAAGAGGCACAGAATGTTCTATGATGTTTTGACTTGCGATGTGGCGATTGGGAGGTACGAAATGGTTCATGGGATTTGAGACAGCATGGTCTCGTGACTCAGGGTCACTCAGGGTGAGTGCAGATGGAGTATGTTAAGTGTTGAATGTGGTTATCATTGTTTCCATGGCAATCAAGGACAAATTGGAAGAAAAGGGATTGGTTAGCCATAGTCGAATTGGCATGTTACTGGTAATGATTAGTTCTTTCAGCGTGATCAAGTTATGCAAGTGAATTGTGATGGTTCGTGCGAGGCTTGTCGGTCGCCGTAGTTAGTGTTATTCAGAAAGTATTCTACTGTTGTGGCCTGTTATGTGGAGTTGGGCCCCGGAAGGGCTATGGTAGCTTAGACCACTACTTAGATGTTTGCATATTCTACGGTTATGAGAAATACCTGTGTGTTGCTATATTCCTCCTGAAGTGAGTTCAGTGAAAAGATTTTATGTGATGAAGTGTTAACCTATTAGTGGTTCCGGAGTGATGATGAAGAATCATGTCCTATCGTATATCGGCACGTTGGGTGCAGTGAGTGGTATAGAATTTGAAGTGAGGATCAAGGTTGCAGTCGGTGTTGGTAAGGATGTCACGAGCTCGGATGAGCAGGAAGGGAGTTTCGATGTTCAAAGCAAGTTAGTATTGTCTACAGTGTCGCCTGATATCAGTGTTCTATGAGAAAGGCTTTGCATCCCGGTTAAGGATTTTTGATCACTTTTCAGCGTTAGTACGGCCGGTGGTTTGGATGTACAGACCTGTTATGTGTTTTGAAAGGTTGTGGAAGTGTGTCCCACAGGAAGGTTGTATATGTGTGGCATATAGTCACTCGATTGATTTAAGATTTAAACCAAGTATGATGATTGTGGTAATATCATTAATTTGAAAATTTATGCCTGGAAGGCACTCTGTTTATCGGGTTGTGGACTGTGGAGGAATTCTCCGGTTATGATGGTTGTTCTTATGTGTTATGAAAGAAAGAAGAGTTATTATGGACCTTAGAAAGGTTATTAGCCTAGTCAGTGAGATCAGAATCGGCTTGAGGTCAGTGGATGGATTCAAATGTGAATATGGGCTCTATATCAGGCCAACCGTGTTCATTTCAGTAATGCGCTCCATATGGAAGAATAGTCGGGGTGTTATGTGGTCGTTAGCTATTTCATGTAATGATGTATTGCGCCGTGCGAGTTGTGAGACGGCTTGGTGAATTGCTTATGTGTTGAGGATCCGCGTAAAAATGATGTTATATGAGCAAATTGGCTCTTGAGATTCAGATTGTATATTGCACCTCAGTTGTGCTCGAGTTTTGTAGCTTATAGCGCTATATGTTCACTCAGGGATGTTATTATGCACTTAGCATCCTTATGACCGATATTCGGTATTTTGTTGTAATGAGCAAATTTGGCTCGATGTGCATCTCCTTATGTGAGATCTATGTGTGGATCGGGTTGCACTCCGCAACAGTATGATGTTGAGTATAGCTTTCTATCTGCTATTTTTGTATTCCTTGCTTCCTATTTTCTAAGGAAAGTCCGTATTAGTGCGTGAGTTAGCTAATTCCTTCCAGAGTTCATTTTCCTTTTGTATCGCGTTCGAATTGGTATCCTATTGGCACATTGTAGCATCATATGGGACTTTTGGTCATGTCGGGTGGCTTATTGCCTGAATAGTCTACTGGGTGAGACGAGATCATTAGATTCAGGATCAGTGCAATCTGACTATACGGAATATATTAAGGAGCAAAGATCATTATTTGGTTCAGAATATGGTAATTCTTCTTGTCAGAAGTATAGACTCAATGATTGGTTGAATCGGCAGTTGATTATGAATTTCTGCACATCTCTTCCATTTTGGTGGCATTATAAGGGTTAGAGTAAGACCTGTGTATGTCATGGGGTGCAATGGGAGCATCCGATTCATGGAATTTTGACTAAGTTTATCAGAAAATGTTATTGGGGTCCGGTGAGTAAAATGATGCAAGGCATGAATTCAGCTAAAGTATGCAGTCATGTTTGGGTACAGCATATAGTAATTGATATGGTAATCATATGTTGGAAACAGGTCGGGCATAGAATTATGGATGTTGGAATTGGGATCTAAGGCTTATTTGGTTGAATAAAAGGGAATATCTTCGGAATTAATCAAGCTAATATGCTCAACTGAGTTGTGGTAGCATGGGAAGGTACATGAGAAGTTAAACAACGATTTCAGACCACTCCAGTGAAGTTCTCAGCACGTTTAAGTGGGAGAGAATGTAATGACCTGACCGGTCGTTTTGAGTACTAGCGCTCCGTTCAGCAGCCCGGGGCTATGAACAGCTTCATTTCAGGCAGTATGACTTGTACGCGTGGTCGGAATTGAATTTCGGGAAGTCCAGAGTTGATTTGAAAAGAGAATTTTTATTTCGGAAGCTTAAAGTTGAAAGAATGAACTAGGATTGGAATTTTGAGTGAACGGCCTCAAAATCGAGATCTGAAGGTTCCAGCAGGTTCGTATGATGATTTCAGACTTAGGCATATGCCCGGATTGGATTTTGGATAATCCGGGAGCGTTTTGGCGCCTATTGTGGAAGTTAGCATTTTAGAAGAAATTTCTTAAGTTTGGCTTGAAGTGAATTTTGGTGTTATCAATGTCCGTTAGGGATTCCGAGTCTGGAATAGCTCCGTATGGTGATTCTGGAGTTGGGAGCACGATCAGAAGTGAATTTGGAGGTCCGTAGGTCATTTTGAAGTCATTTGGCTAAAGATAGAGACTTTAAGGTTTTTAGAAGTTTGAAAGGAAGTGGAGTTTTTGATATCAAGGTTGGAATCTGATTCTGAAAGTTGGAGCAGGTTCGTAATGTCGACTATGACTAGTGCGCAAAATTTGAGGTCAATCGGACGTGATTTGATAGGTTTAAGCATCGAAAGTAGAAGTTGGAAGTTCTAAAGTTCATAAAGCTACTTGGATTGGGGGTTGATTCATGATTTTAGCGTTGTTTGATGTGATTTGAGGCCTCGATCAAGTCCGTAATGTGTTTTGGGACTGGTTGGTAGGATTGGTTGGGGTCCCGAGGGCCTCAGGTGGATTCCGGGTGGTTGACGGATCGAAATTGGGATTTTTGGACAGCTGAAGGATCTGGTTGCTGGTATTTTCGCTTTGTCAGTGGGTTAACCGTAGAAGTGGCCCCGCAGAAGCAAAAAGGGAGCCGTAGAAGTAATTTTTGGTCAAGGACTCGAGGACCGCAAATGCGGTCAATGTTCCACAGAAGCGGGACCGCATCTGCGGAAGACTGGTCACAGAAGCAGAGGAGGGCGAGTTGGAGTGGACCGTAGATGCGGTCAGAGTTCCGCAGAAGTGGGACCGCATCTACAGGAGGCTTGGAGCAGAAGTGAGAAAGGGGTGGCCCAGGGAGGACCAGAGATGCGGCATTTTAACCGCACCTGCGGAACCGCAGGTGTGGAAATAGCTGGAGGCAGAAGGTTGTTTTAAACTCGGGGTTTGGTCATTCTTCTCCCATTTTTCACTTGGCATGGGCGATTTTGGGGAGCTTCAAGAGGGTATTTTCGTCATCAATGACAAGGTAAGATATCCCCACCTATTATGAGTTAAATACATCAATTATGTATGGATTTAAGCATGAATTGTGTAGAAAAACTTAGGGTTTGAGGGGAAAACCTAGAAATTATATTCTTGGAATTTAACCATGATATTGATTATGGAATTTAGTGAAAATTATATATTTGTGTTCCTAAGGTCATGGGTAATCTTTATCTTCGAAAAATTTCGGATTCCGGGCACGTGGGCCCGAGGGCGTTTTGTTCAACTTTTCGATCGGAGTTAGGAATTGCTATAAATTAGATTGTAACTAATATTTGATCATATATTAATAGATTTGCGTAACCGTTGGCTAGTTTTGGAGCGTGGTGCATCAATTAGAGTCTTCGGAAGGGCGAGGAATGTCGGTTATGGATCTTCAGAGATAGGTGAGTCTCCTTTCTAACCTTGTAAGAGGGAATTGTCCCCATAGGTGAAATAATTGATTATGTGCTCCTATTTGCAGGGGCTACGTATGCACGAGGTGACGAGAGTCCGTACGTAGCTACTATTATGCTATTGTTCGGGTAGTTAGGACCCAAAAGCATGTTATACTTGGATTATTTATGAACCCATTAATATCTTGAATTGCTTAAATCACCTTGGATTAGTAAATGAATTTAAAAAGGGATTAAACGTCATTTTTCCTGAATTGTTAAAAGAGAAATTATTTTATATGGATAAATATCCCCCGATAAGTTCTTAATTGACTGATTGAGCATGTATCTCTATATGTACTTGCGTCGCATGCATAATTCGCGAGCGGGGTATGTGTTTATTTATGGAACGGGCCGAACGCCTCGGCAGATTAAATAGATGCATCTATAGGCGCACCGTAGACCCTCTGAAAGTGCACAGTTTATTTCTGTTGGATCGGGTCGTCGCCTCGACATGATATGCGCATGCTTGCATTACTGCCTTGAACTTATTTAAGTTATTATTGCCTCTTCATGGCTTGAAAATATTTGGATAGTTACGAAAAGGAATTTCGGAAATTTTCTATAAAAGGGTTGATTGCTTACTTGTTTCCTGCTCTTGGACAAAAATCATGTTTATAGAAATCCATAATTTAATGTATTACTGACTTCATTATTGGACCACTAGTACGTGTCGAAGTCTACTTTCTCGTCTCTACTTATTCGATATTAGACGGGATACTCATTGAGTACACGTTGTTTACGTACTCATACTATACTTCTGTGCATTTTTGTTGCACGGGTATAAATAACTCTAGCGGCCTACTGGGCGTAGCAGCACGAATGATTCTGGGACTAGGTGAGTTGCATTATTCGAGGCGACCTACAGCTAGTATAGTACCTTTCTGTATATTGTATTTATTTTCTATCCACTGTATTTTGGACGGGTGTTGTATTTTATTTCGTTATCTGTAGATGCTCATGCACTTGTGACACCGGGTTCTGGGAGGATTTTTGGATTAATCAGTATTAATTCTTTTATCGACTTTATGCTCATTTTTGTAAAATTCTAATTATCTAATATTTAACGTATAAGAAAAAAAAGATTTCCGCAAATACTAAAACTGGAATTTAATTATGCATTCTTGGTTGGCTGCCTGATAGCGGTGTCCGGCGCCACCACAACCCTTAGTAGATTTTGGGTCTTGATAGTTCCTTAGGTATTTTTTTATGGTCCAGAAAAATCTAGGCTATCCGGTTCTAGTTCCGGCGGCTCGGGACCATGCAGGAGGCGTGGGTTATAGAACACAAAAATTTGGGAATCGGGCGGAATTCCAATTTCATGGCCCTAAAGAACCAAAAAAAGAGTAGCGGTCATGGCAAGGTGGTAACAATTGTTCCTTAGGTCATCTGGAAAAATTTTAGGAGATAAGGGTCTGGTGGCTCGGGCCTATGCTTGAGGCATGGGCTATTATAGCACACAAAAAAATGAGAATCGGGCAGAATTCCAGTTTTACGGCTCTAAAATGCCAAAAATGAGGAACGGTTTTGTCAAAGTGGTGACTATTGTTTTATGGTCCGGAAATGTTTTAGGTGATCGGGGTCTGATGGCTCGATCCCATGTAGGAGGTGTTGGCACACAAAAATATGAGAATCGAGCGGAATTCTGGCGTTATGGCCTTAAAATGCAAAAGAAATGAGGAACGGCCATTGAGAGGCAGTGATTATTGTTCCTTAGTTCATTTTTGATGGTCCAGCAAAATTCTAGGCGATCCGGTTCTGGTGTCCCAGGCCCATGCATGAGGCGTGGGCTATAGCATACGAAAATCTTGGAATCAGACGGAATTCTTGTTTTATGTCCCTAAAAGCAACAAAAAAAAGGAACGGTCATGGAGAGGTGGTTATTGTTCCTTGGGTCATGTTTGATGGTCCGATAAAACTTTAGGCGATCGGGATCTGGTGGCCCAAGCCCATGCATGAGGCATTGGCGGAATTCCAATTTTATGGCCCTAAAATGCAAAAATTGATTAACGGACATAGGGAGGCGGTGACTATTGTTCCCTAGATTATTTTTTATGGTCCGAAAAAATTTTAGGCGATATGGCTCTGATGGACCGGGTCCATGCATAAAGCGTGTGCTATAGCACACGAAAATGTTTTAATCGACCGAAGTTCTAGTTTTTTGGCCCTAAAATGACAAAAATTGAGGAACGGTCATAGCGATGCGGTGACTATTGTTCCTTAGCTCGATTTTGATGGTCCTCAAAATTTTAGAGGAACCAGGTCGAGATTCCCGGGCCCATGGAGGAGGCGTGGGCTATATAGCTTTAAAAAATCTAGGAATCGAACGAAATTCTAGTTTTATGGCTCTAAAATGCCCAAAAATGAGAAATGGTCATGGCGGGCAATGAATATTGCTACTTAGGTCTTTTTTGATGTTCCGTCAAAATTTTAGGCGATCGGGGTCCGGTGGCTCAGGCCCATGCAAGAGGCATGGGCTAGCATACGAAAATCTTTGAATCGGGCGAAATTCTAGGTTTTTGGCATTAAAATGCCAAAAAAATGAGTAATCATCATGGAAAGACTGTGACTATTGTTAGTTAGGTCGTTTGAATTGGTCCAGCAAACTTTTAGGTCATTGGTCTGATGGCCCAGGCCCGTGCAAAAGGCGTGATAAATAGCACACGAAAATCTGGAAATCGGGCAAAATTCCCATTTTATGGCCGTAAAATGCCAAATAAAGAGCAATGGTAATGGAGATGCAGTGACTACTGTTCCTTAGATTATTTTTTATAGCCCGCAAAAATTTTAGCCAATATGGGTGCAGCGGCCGAGCCCATGCAGGAGGTGTGATTTATAGCCACAAACATTTGGAAATCGGGCGGAGTTCCAGTTTAGTGGCCCTCAAAAGCCAAAAATCGAGGAACGAACAATGGAGAGGTGGTGACTATTGTTCCTTAGGCCATTTTTGATGGTTCGGTAAAATTTTAGGCGATTCGAATCCAGTGGTTCAGACCTATGCAGAAGGCGTTGTCTATAGCAAACTAAAATCTTGGAATTGGGCGAAATTTCATTTTTATGGCCCTAAAAAACCATAAAATGAGAAACGTACATGGCGAGGCGGTGAATGTTGTTGCTTAGGTCATTTTTTATGGCCCGGAAAATTTTAAGGTGATCTGGGTCCAGGCATGAAGCGTGTGCTATATAGCATATGAAAATTTGGGAATTGGGCTGAATGTTAGTTTTATTGCCCTAAAATGCCAAAAATGAGGAACGGTCATGGCGAGACAGTGACTGTTGTTCCTTAGTTAGATTTTGATTGTTCGTCAAAATTTAAGACTATTCATGTTTGGTAGCCTGGACCCATGCAGTAGGCGTGGGCTATATAGCACACGAAAATTTTGGAGTCGGGCGAAATTCTAATTTTATGGCCCTAAAACACCAAATAACAAGGAGAAATCATGGAGAGTCAATGAATATTGTTCTTTAGGTCATTTTTTATGGTCCGAAAAAATTTAAAGGGGATCCGAGTTCGGTGGCTCGGGCCCATGCAGGAGGCAGGGCTATAGCACACAAAAATCTGAGAATCGGGCGGAATTTCTTTTTTACGGCCATAAATGCCCTAAAAAGAGGAACAATCAGGGGTGGTGACTATTTTTCCTTAGTTTATTTGAAATGGTTCGACAAAATTTTAGGCGACCCAGGTCCGGTCGCCCAAGCGCATGTAGGAGGCGTGGGTTATAACACACAAAAATCTAGAAATCGAACGGAATTCTAATTTTATGGCCCTAAAATTTCAAAATACGAGAAACGGTTATGGAGAACTGGTGATTGTTGTTCCTTAGGCATTTATTGATGGTCCAGCAAAATTTTAGATGATTGGGGTCCAGTGGCTCGGCCCCATGCAGGAGCGTGGACTATAAGTCATGCATCTTGCATGAGCCGTGACCACCAGATCCTGATCGCCTAAAAATTTTCTGGATCATAAAAATAACCTGAGGAACAATAGTCACCGTATCGCCATGACCTTTCCTCATTTTTAGCATTGTAGTGCCATAAAACAGGAATTCCGCCTGACTTCAAGATTTTCATATGCTATATCTCACGCCTCCTGCATGGGCCTCAGCCACCAGATCCCGATCACATAAAATTTTGCTAGACCATAAAAAATAACCTAAGGAACAATAGTGACCGTCTCGCCAAGACCGTTTATCGTTTTTTGGTATTTTAGGGCCATAAAATTAGAATTCCGCCATTCCCAAATTTTCGTATGATATTGCCCACGCCTTCTGCATGGACTCGGGCCACCAGACCTCGTTCGCCTAAAAATTTTCCGTACCTTAAAAATGACCTAAGGAACAATAATCATCACATGTCCATGACTGTTTTATGTTTTTGGCGTTTTAGGGCCATAAAACTGGAAATGCGTTCGATTCCCATATTTTCGTTTGCTATAGCCCACGCCTTTTGCATACGCCCGAGCCATCAAACCCAGATTGCCTAAAATTTTGATGGACCATCAGAAACGACCTAAGGAACAATATTCATTACATCGCCATGATCGTTCCTCATTTTTTAATGTTTAGGACCATAAAACTAGAATTCCACCCGATTCTTAGATTTTCGTTTGCTATAGACCACGCCTCCTGCATGGGGCCGAGCCACCGGTCCCCGATCGCCTAAAATTATGCCGGACCATAAAAAATTACCTAAGTAACAATAGTCACCGCCTTGCCATGAACGTTTCTTATTTGTTTTGCGATTTAGGGCCATAAAACTGAAATTCCACCCGTTTTCCATATTTTAGTATGTTATAGACCATGCCTCCTGCATGGGCCAAGGCCACCGGACCTTATTGCCTAAAATTTCTTCGTACCATAAATAATGACCTAAGGAACAATCATCACCATCTCGCCATGACCGTTCACGTTTTTTTGGCATTTTAGGACCATAAAATGGGAATCCCGCACGATTCCCATATTGTGGTGTGTTATAGCCCACCCTCCTGCATGGGCCTAGGCCATCGGACCCCGATCGTGTTAAATTTTTCGAAACCATAAAAAATGACCTAAGAAAAAATATTCACCATCTCGCCACGACTGCTCCTCATTTTTTGGTTTATAATTCAATAAAACTGAAGTTCTACCGATTCCAAGATTATCGTGTGTCATAACCCACGCCTCCTGCATGGGTCCGGACCACCGGACCCTGATCGCCTAAAAAGTTTTCGGACCATCAATAACGATGCAAGGAATAATATCACCACCTCGCCAAGACTTTTACTCATTTTTTGGCGTTTTAGGATGATAAATTAGAATTCCACCCGATTCCAGATTTTCGTATGCTATAGGCCACACCTCATGTATGTGCCCGAGCCACCAGATCCGGATCACCTCAAATTTTTCTAGACCATAAAAACGAGCTAGGAACAATAGTCACCACCTCGCCATGATCATTCCTCATTTTCTAGCATTTTAAGGCTATAAAACTGGAATTCTGCCCGATTCTCAAATTTTTGTGTGTTATAGCCAACGCCTCCTACATGGAGCCAAACCATTGGACCTCGATCGCCCAAAAATTTTCAAATGATCAAAAACAACATAAGGAACAATAGTCACCGCCTAGACATGACTGTTCCTTATTTTTTTGGCATTTTAGGGCCAAAAAAACTAGAATTCGCCCGATTTTTAATTTTTCGTATGTTATAGCCAACACCTATTGCATGGGCCCGAGCCACCAGACCCTCATCACCTAAAATTTAACTAGACCTTCAAAAATGACCTAAGGAACAACAGTCACCAATTCAATAACCTTTAATCTTTTTTTGGCACTTTAGGGCAATAAAACTGGAATTCCGCGTGATTTCCAAATTTTTGCGTGCTATAGCCCATGCCTCCTGCATGGGCCCAAACCACCGGTGCCGGATCGCCTAAATTTTTTTGGACCTTAAAAACGACCTAATGAAAAATATTCACTGCCTCCCAATGACCGTTCCTCATATTTTGGCATTTTAGGGCTATAAAATTAGAATTTTGAATCTGGCGAAATTCCAGTTTTATTGCCCTAAAATTCCAAAAAGGAGAAACGGTCATGGAGAGGTGGTGACTATTGTTCCTTACGTCGTTTATGATGGCCCCGCAAAATTTTAGGTGATCGGAGTCCGGTGGCCCGGGCCCATGCAGGAGATGTGGGTTGTAGTTCACGAAAATTCGAAAATCGGATGAAATTTCAGTTTTATAGCCCAATGCCCAAAAATGAGAAACGGTCATGGCAAGGCGGTGACTATTTTTCTTTAGGTCATTTTTAATGGTCCGGCAAAATATTAGGTGATCCGGGTCCGGTGGCACGGGCCCATGCAAAAAACGTGGACTATAGCATACGAAAATCTAAAAATCAGGTGGAATTTCAGTTTTATGGCTTTAAACGCCAAAATTTGAGGAACGGTTATGAAAAATCGATGAGTATTGTTCATTAGATCATTTTTATAGGCTCGCAAAATTTATGGAGAATGGAGGTCGGTCACCCGAATTCATGTTGATAGCGTGGGCGCACACAAAAATCTAAGAATCATCCTATATTCTTGCCTTATTGCCCTAAAACAGAAAATTAAAAGGAACGAACATGGCGAAGCGATGACAATTGTTCATTGGGTCATTTTTATTGCCCTGCAAAATTTAGGAGATTCAAGGTCGGTCGCCCGAATTCATATAAATGGTGTGGACTAAAGCACGCGAAAATTTGGGAATCGTCGTGACTTCCTTTTTTATGGCCCTAAAACTCCATGAAACAAGGAACAGTCATGGAGAAGCAATGATTATTGTTCATTAGGTCATTTTTTATGGGCTCAAACTTTTAGAAGATTCGGGACCGGTTGCCCGAATTCATGTATATGGCGTGGACTACAGTACACGAAAATCTAGAACACGACCTGAATTCATGTATTATGGTCCTAAAATTCCAAAAAAAAAATAAGGAAAGGTCATGGCAAAGTGATGACGATTGTTCATTAGGTGTTATTTTATGGGCTCATACAATTTTAGTAAATTTGGGTCCGGTTGCCTGAATTCATGTATATGTGACGTGAACTACAGCACAAGAAAATCTAGAAATAGTCCTAAGTCCATATTTTATGGCCTTAAAATGCTAAAGGAAGAATGGTTATGGCGAAGCGATAACTATTGTTCATTAGGTCATTTTTTTGGCCCGTAAATTTATAGGAGATTCTGAGTCGATATCCCATATTTATTCAGATGGTGTAGACTATAACACATGAAAATCTGAGAATCGTCCTGAATTCCTGTTTTATTGCCCTAAAACACCAAAAAATGAGGAACGGTCATAGAAAAATGATGATTATTGTTTATTAGGTAGTTTTCTGTAGGCCCCCAAAATTTTACGAGAATAGGGGTTGTTTATTAGGTAGTTTTATCTTATTTTCCATTTTATAGCTCTAAAACGCTAAAAACGAGGAACAATCTTGACAAAGTGATGACTATAGCACATATAAATCTTGTAATTGTCCTGAATTTCTATTCTATGGCCCTAAACGCCAAAAAATATAGAACGATTATGGCGAAGCTATGACTATTGTTATTAGGTCATTTTTTATGGGGACACAAAATCTTTAAAGATTCGAGGTCGGTCGCCCGAGTTCATGTAGATGACGTGGACTATAATACATGAAAATTTGAGAAACTTCCTAAATTCCTATTTTATGGCCCTAAAATACCAAAAAATATGGAACGGTCATGGCAAAGCGATGACTGTAGTTTATTTGGTCATTTTTTTATAGGCCCGCATAATTTTAGGAGATCTAAGGCTGATCGCTTGAATTCATGCAGTTGGCGTGGACTACAACACATAAAATTTGGGAATTGTCCTAAATTCCGAATTCATGGCCTTAAAGCGCTAAAAACGAGGAACGGTCATGGCGAAGTGATGGCTATTTTTCATTAGGTCATTTTTTATTGACTCGCAAAACTTTAGGAGCTTCGGGGCTGATCGCCCGAATTCATGCAGATGGCATGGATTATAGCACAAGAAAATCGGGGAATCGTCCTGATTTCTAGTTTTATGGCCCTAAAGCATGATGGTGTGGATTATAGAACAAGAAAATCGAGGAATCGTCCTAATTTCTAGTTTTATAGCCCTAAAATACCAAAAAATGAGGAATGATCATGGCGAAGTGATGATTATTATTGTTTAAGTTATTTTTTATGAGCCTGCAAAATTTTGGAAAATTAGGGAACGGTCGCCCGAATTCGGGGCCGCATAAACCCGAAATTCATGAAAAATAATGAATATTGGTTACTAGGCCGTTTCTTATAGGATCTACGAAAGAATTTGATAAAAAATTTACAAAATAAGTAAGTACTAATATACGTGAAAAAAGTAAATATACTCATAAATTCGTGTTGCATGACCCTAAAACATCATAAAATTAACCAGAAAGTTATAGTGAAACAATATGTATAAGTCACTAGGCCATTTCCTACGGACCTGCGAAATATCAAGCTAATCGGAGTTGCCAAATTTTTTTTTTTTTACAAAATCAGCACATGCTAATAAACACAATTGAATATAATCACAAATTCGTGTTGCATCACCACGAAACCCTCTATAAAATGAACCTGAAGGTCATGGCGAAGCAATGCGCATTGTTCACTAGGTTATTTCCTATGGATGTACGAAATTTCAATCTAATCGGAGTCCGTAAAAAAATACAAAATTAGCATGCACTACATTTCCTATGGACCTACGAAATTTTTGTCTGATCGGGATCCCAAAAAAAAACAAAATTAGCATGTACTAATATATGCGAAAAAGTTGATATAACTATAAGTTCGTGTTGCATGACCACGAAACGCCATAAAATATACCCAAAAGTCATGGCGAATGTGAGTATTGGTTACAAGGCCGTTTCCTATGGACAAACTATATTTCGGGCTCCGTCGAAAAAAATCAACAAAATCAGCATGTACTAATACAACGAAAGTGAATGTAATAACAAATCCATGTTGGTCACTACGCAATCAAAAAGAATTCTACAAAATCAGCATGTAATGCACATGAAAAAATTGATATAATCAGAAATTCGTGTTGCATGACCATGAAACACCATAAAATAAATTTGAAAGTCATGGCAAAGTAATGAGTATTGGTCACTACACGATTTTGTATGGACCTACAAAATTTCATACTCATCAGAGTCTGTCAAAAAAATTATAATATCAGTATGTAATAATACACATGAAAATGTAGATATAATAACAAATTTGTATTGCATAGCTCCAAAAACACCAAAAAAATGAACCCCAAGTCCTGGCGAAGCGTGAGTACTGGTCACTAAGCCTTTCTAATGGACCTAAGAAATTTCAGGCCAATCGGAGTCCATCAAAAAAATTTATAAAATCAACATATACTAATACACATGAAAAAGTGAATATAATCACAAATACGTATTGCATGACCACGAAATTCCATAAAATGAATATGAAAGTCATTGCGAAGTAATGAGTATAAGTCATTTGGCCGTTTCTGTGGCATTTGCATATATACCTATTCTTGGAGCCATCGTTGAATTTATACCTGCATTGCACAAAACTTTACAAAGTGTACTCGCTCGGAAGTAGTTCAATCTCTTCAATGCAACTTCAGAATTCAAATCTAAAGTTCTCATATCTTTCAATCGCAACTTCAGAAATTATAATCTTAAGTAGTTCAATTTTTTTATACAACTTCATATTCAAAATCTGAAATCTTAAATAGCTTAATTTTTCTATACAACTTTATATTCAAAATCTGAAATCCTAAGTAGTTCAATTTTCAATACAACTTCACATTCAAAATCTGAAATTCTGAAACATAAACTTGTTTTTCGAATTTCAACAATCCAACACATTACTCAACATCCAAATATACTCCAAATTAGCTCAAATTTGAAATATAACTTTCAAATATTATAAAGAATTAATCTCAATCATCAAATTATTGAAAAATAACAAGTTTAACAAACTCATTTTGCAACTAAGAAGAAGAAGAAGAAGAAGAAGAAGAAGACCCTAAACACAAAGAAGAAGAAAGCAACAGTGAAGAAGAAGAAAAGGAGAGAAATGTATGTATCTGAAGTTACTAAAAATGGGGTATCAGTTGTACTTTTTTTTTTAAATGGATACAAATTCAATCGGAGGCACAAAACTATGTACAACATGAAAATCTTAATAGACCTACGAAATTTTAGGCCCGAAGTCCGTCAAAAATATTCTATAAAAATAATATGTACTAATACACAAAAGAATGGATATAATCATAAAATCGTGTTGCATGACCCCGAAAATTGTTAAGGAACTATCTTAGTACTTCAAATAGCATCATAAACGTTTTTCTTGTGATGGAACCTTTTGGATTTAAACAAAGAGAAACTTTCAGAAACCACTATGTTTTAGTGGTTATTAGCTAGTTGTAGCAACCATTTACTATATTTCTTATAGCTATGTTTTCGAATTTTTTATAGTGCATTCGATGTATTTAAGCTACTGTATTCATGAATACAGTAGCATTTCTAGGCGTGAAACAGGGGATTACAGCTAGACAGATTTTTATATTCGAATATATTCGACTATATTCATGGCATGAACTATAGGATTACAGCTGGACAGATTATTGAATTCGATTATATTCACGGCGTGAAACAGGGGATTATACTATTTTTAAACGAAAAGTGGATCAATTAACATAATAGACTCCTAATATAACTCAACAAACTCATTTATAACATACAAATTTTGTATTTCCAGTTATAAAAAAGATTCTCAACCGAAAAATACCCCAAAAATATAGCAATCTTCATAGAAATTATATAATACATCTGAATACATAAATTATATTAATAAAAAAAAATATATGGATACATTCATGGAATATAGCGAGACAGTAAATACAATAAAATACATAGAATATAGCAGGATAAATTGAAATATAATAGAAAAAAAGACAATAAAATACATAGAATATAGTGAGATACATTTAAATACAATAAAAAAAGATAATGAACACAATGAAATACAGCGAGATACATTGAAATATATTAACAGAAAATTCAAGTTGCTCAGCCCCCAACTCCGTTGTCTTTGTTCAAGAATAACCTTAATATCGTCTCGTTGAAGCAGCATCAGTATCCAGTCCTCGCTCGCCGTCACCGTTGCCTCCTGTTGCCGACGATTAGCACGTAATTACCGGCGAAATAACGAGATTTTTGGGAGGCTGAGGGCGGCGGTATCAATGAATAACGGCCACGGTCGAGACGGTGACGGTGGCAATTGGTCCAGCGTCTGGCGGAGGAGAAGACATCGGGAAGTAGAGAGAGAGGAAGAATAGATATGGAGTAGGGGATAGGAGAAATTTGAGGAAATATGAGAGAGAAAAATAATACAAAGCTTATCTTATGTCTTAAGGGTAGGAGGTGACCATAAATAGATATTTGGCTATAAAAAATCAAAAGGTAGCTATGAAATATAATTTTTTTTAAAAGGATATTTATTTAAAATAAATAAGGTATCAACATTTGCTATAGGAGGTAACTAATCCTTAAAACAAAAGGAGAAGCCATTGAAAATCTTGGTGGGGACGCATGTTTTCCTCTTTCTTTTAGGCCCATCTCCGTTGATTCTCTATTCAACTTGTGCTGCAATTTACGTGCCCTTTGGCCACTCAGCTAGCTGAAATGACCCTTATATGTAGTAGTTATATTCAGTGCTTTCTAATTCCCAATTAAAGATGTGAAATAAACGGATTGCACTAAAGTAACGCAAATTGAAACGATAAACAGGTCAAATAATAACCCACACAAAATTTTCTTAGGTCAAAAGGGTGGGTGAATTTGGAATTCTGGACTAAACATAGTGCTCTTTATATCATCTCTTCTTTCAATTAAAATGATTATCCACAATACCAACTCTATGGATCATTTGGTTCAAGGGATTAGTTGAGCTATCTCGATATAAATTTTGGGGTTAAATATATTCCATAGTTGGCTAAAAGTATGTAGTTAAAATCGATATTGTTTGTTATATTGAATCTTGATATAACTTGTCTCATATAAAAGGTGGAATAAGCAATTCAAGTTATTTTGATTTTAATCCCAAGATTATAATCTGGAATATCTCGGTTTTGAACAAAACGATACCTAAAAGGTTGACTCCAATCATTCTATTTTTTGTAGTCTAAGTTCATAGGAGCCTGTGGACTCCAAGCAAGTTGAAAAGGGCCCCAATCTGGAATCCATGTGTACTTGCGTCCAATCTTATATAGCTGGCCAGGTCTATCCAATTGGCCCCAAACTGGATTAACAGCAGTAAATTCTGAGCTCGGCATTTACGGCAAATCAACATATCTTCATAATTGATGGACGCCCAGCAATTAATGCCGTTTTACTCAGATCTAACAAAGCAGATTACTTTGTAGTCAGATCTATGACGCCGTCTTTAAACTGTAATTACTACTGAACCACAAAAATCACAACACTACCTAAAAGCTCTCAGCACAAAATTGAAAAGCGACATGTCAAATCTGATGACCCAAGCATCAGGTCAAAAGTGAAACAGTTTAATCTTCGTGTTTTATTTTATCAGCAGACATCAAATCCAACATATGCTCTCTTTCAATGATGTGCCTTAGCTTCAGCCTTCTTTTGAGACTTGGCCTTTGCCTAGCAAAAAGATCGAGAGAAAACAAGTGTCACAATTACTGTGATCAAATTTGGCAAATCAGCTAGAGTTAAATAGATTGCAAACATCTCTGTGGAAAGAAAAAAATAGTAGATAACAGTTGATACAAGGATAAGAACAGAAAACTCCCTATACAAGAGTCGAGGTATTTCGCTTTATTTGTTGACACGGACAAAATCATGGAAAGCCTCTGAACTTAATTCAACATTGAACCTGGACATATAAGAGAGTTCCTAAGCGGAAAAGCTATTCTCGCGAGCTACTACTTTTGTGAATTTCTAGCGGCATTAACAACAAATTATCTGGTTGAGATTTGGGAACAACAAACCCCAAATACAGCACCACATCCAATATGAAGAGGGAGAGTGGAGCTCACCAAACCCAAATAGATCCATTACACGATGAAGAAGGTGACAAGCATACATTGTAAGAAAATCAGAGAGAAAATTAAGATTAGTTCTTGAAGCAAATAATACGAAGGGTCTATGAGCCATATGCTTGGAGAGGTAGAACTTAGCTCGTGATGAATCCTTATCAAATGTGGAGATTCTAGCCTAAAACACATAATTTAGGCCCATAAATGGACTCTCCTAACTTTGGACAGGAAAAGAGGTGGTATTAAGGAGCACAGATGGCATTTGAAACAATCCTGGTGTCTATATTCATGTCATACCCGGGCAACTTTATTCAATTCCTTTAAGTTTCAGTTGCCGACAAAGAAAATAAACATTATGAATAGAAAAGATGGCGAAGATGCATAACCTCATATCTTGTTTACTACTGGTTTTTCAGCAAATATTTTGTTTTTTTAATAATTGTGCTGCCCGGGCAAGATTGCGCGCACCTCGACTAATTCCACCCGGTACCTGCTATCTCCCACCAGCAACAAGTATAAGATAACTCTATCCACGAAGGCTTGAACATATGGGAAGAAATCATCAAGCATTTTTGTCTTCGTTGGGATTTGAACCTAAGACCTTAAGTTCTCAAAACCCACTTCATTTACCAACTAGGTCACACACCTTTGGGTGCTTCAGGCAATATTTCTTCTTTTGGAGTCGAGATCCTCACTTTGTCAAGTTTTAGCTAAATGATCCTCTAACTATCCTTTCCCATTTCACTTAGTCCATAATCTAAAGTGATCTAAATCATCGTGCTATTTGCCAAGCCCGTCACATCACTGTTAGGCTGCACTTTTTTTTTATGTGGGTTGGTTTGATT
>MU711719.1:325155-342124 GCA_026770625.1 Nicotiana glauca | reverse complement strand
GTGGGTGGGGAGAGGGGTTTCGAGGCCATACTAATATCATCAAACTTACCTTCCTCTAAGTTGCTGACTCAGCTACAGCTAAATCAATAGCAACAAAGAAAATATCCTAGCCAGGGGGGATGCACGCTTAACGAAGCGGTGTCACGTGATACCGCTTCGTCAGAATATTTTACTAAAAATATGTATTAATATTGTATTGAAATGGATAAAGTAGAAAAAAATGACCCCCGCTTGACATAAATTGTGTCTTGGTGTGTTGGTTATGTGCTTGATTTTGCTCTAAGATGTTAAAGGTTCAAACCTCAACTAGCACATTTTTCTCTTGCAAATATTTGAGGGAGCCTTTGTGGTTAAAAGTTGTGAAGAAGTATAATTGAACTCAGCACTTTTCTAACTTAAGACTCAACAAAACCAATAAACTAAAGTTATTTCTTGTCTAAAAGTATGATAATCAAATTTATATTCCAGTTCTTCTCTAAACTTCGACACCGCTTTAAAAAATCCCTACGTATGCCCCTGATCCTAGCCAACCAATTTTCCTCATTTTGCAATTACAAATAGGGATAATTGCATAAAAGTACAGTCAGCGTAGGTACTTTTCATCCGCATAGCAATCATTTTAAGTTTTCATCCATATAGCCCATGAAATTCTCACAATATGACATCATGTCTGGATATAACTTTACAGATCTATATGTAGTTTTTTATTCTTCGCACACAACCAACTTAAATCGATCATCTACATTCCTATTGCAATTACAACAATGCAAACAAACTATAATGCAACTTGAAAAAAATCTAAATTTTCTTTTGTCCCAAGTTCTAAATAGCATAAACAAAAGAAATAAAAAAAATTGCTACAAATTCGCAAGTTGGCAGAGAAATCAACAAAAAATTGACTTTATACATCGATTGGTCGAAAAAAAGCAAGAAAAAATTTAATTTCAGTTTTAAGTCCACATATGTTGTACATGTATAAAAATGTATAACTTAGTATAAACTCTTCTACGGAATGTATAATAATGTATTCTAATATTTCACCAACACAAAAAAGCAAAATTAACTTTAACTGCACATGTGAAAGGGGAACTTACTTCAAAGTGAAAGACCATCGCACCAAAGTCAAACAAAAATCGCGAATAGAAAGAATAATGTTGTATAACACTATTTACACACGTAATATACAACATTATACAATATTATACACTTATTATATTTTTTGTATAATGATGTATAATGTTGTATACGAAAACTGAATTTCACCTTCAATTTCCTTTTTCAACTGGTATGATTCTCAAAACCAATGTTAATTATGCTCAATCAACCCAGTACTCTAGATTCAAGTTACTAAAAGTTTTTTCAATATTTTTAGCTTTACCCAAATAATTCCACCGATATTAATCAACACCCATTTGATTTTTCTACCAAAATACATCTTCTTCAGGTCTATTAAAACAACTCATAAATTACAATAGGCTTAAAATCTCAGTCTAGAACTTCAATCTTGAAGAAATTTCAACAAAAATCAAGAACCCAGTTCCGCTTTTTCAGTCCAAAATTTCAATCTTGAAGAAATTTCAATAAAAATCAAGAACCCAGTTCTTTCCCCAATTTTACCTCACCAAATTCGTTCTCAAAGAGTTGCAAAGTAGTCCAACTGAACCAAATCTCTAGTTGAAGCTTCTTGGACTATTATCAATTAATTTCAATAGCACCCACTCGAATTTGAGCACGATTCTTTCATAAATTTTCAGATCTGAAAAGCTTCTAACTCCCTCAACCTAATTTTTGGTTTGGATATCAAAATCTTGACTTCACAACAAACTTAGGAGAGGCGGCTACTAGAGTGGAGAGAAGAAGAAGAGAAAATGTAGAAGAGATGAGTGAAGATTGTTTAGGTTAAACATTGAAACTTTTATTTCAAGATATATACAATATGGGCCTCAGCATGTAAAATCCCAAAATATGGGCTCTTTATGATTATAGAACTAGGTCGGGTGATATATAGTGTAATTGTTTCTTACAAATATAGGATGCTAGAATCTCGGATTGCATAATTGAAACTCTGCTTTAGTTTAGCTGGACAAGGCCAAATATTTCCTCAATTAAGGGAAGGAGGAAAGACACGTGCCTTGTTAAAATACAGAAAGAGAAGAGACTAGAGGATACTATTCGGGAAATGGAATGATTCTATTGGAAGTGCAGATGACTGCATCATCAATCTTGTTTCTGAAAGTCTGAGTTCTGAAGCTTCGAATAAGATTGGGGAAAGAAGTCATTTCCAGTTAAAGTTTTTTTTTCCCTTAAATACCATAGCATTTACGTTTAGCATTAACTCGAGTTGTGTTTCTCTAGCTGCTGAACCCATTTATAGGCTGACAATTTTTTACATGAACCCCTTAAATCAAAGAATTACATGGGACACTTGTATCGATCAACTATGTAACACATGATTGGATAGTTGGAGGATCATTTTGGCAAAAATGCTTCTCAGCAAAGCCAAAGTCAAAAGGCTAGCATACTACACCAGCTGAGGAAAGAGATTCTGAGGTGGAGGGAGAGGTTGGATGAGTAAAGAAATACAAAAAAACACTGCTGAACCAGTGCTTACTGCAAAATCAGAAACCCGTAAACACGATAAGTTTAATGGGTTCTGTTCATTGGGCAAGGGTCATGGATAAATAGGGTTATGTGTATGGTGAGCCAATCTTTATCCGAACTATGTTGTCAGTGGTTGATTGAAGTACATCAGTGATTAACCTTTGACCTGCAAATAGTTATCCATATTCCCGGTCATAGATTTCAAAATCTAACAAGCACAATATCTTAGCAGGGTGCAATACCTGCACTGGAGTTCGCATAACATAATTCAGGCCTTCAACACCATACCAAAAGAATGATTGTATAAGTCCAAATTTGGCGAGCACGGTAACGGATAAGCAGGACAAAGGACGGGATCGACCACTATATATGCGGGCAGCTGAGATACGATAGTAACGGTAAATTAGGTTCAGAAGTTAACATAAAGAATATTCCTTTGGATATTCTTTATGCTGTATTTTTGAGGGTTTTGGGGGAATGTCCCTTATAATAAGAAGAGATAGGAACAAAGAGGGGATCTGTCTTTCTGAACCGGAACATATTGTAAAAGTTGAAAGAAGAATATACGAACGAATTGTCTTATTTACTTATTCAAGCACACGTTGTTCAATCTCTATCCATAAATCTCAAGATCCCATACACAATTTGACCTCTCGCTTTTCCACGTCGCCTTCGGAGAGAAGGAATATCCCAATCATATAATCATTGGATGATAGTTCTTTTCTCATTATAGTCCTTGTCATTACTTACATTTATTATATATTTATGTTATCACATTTATTGTCAATCATAGCATATTAAGTTCGCTGTTTAATGCTCCTGAGCTATATTCGTTATATAAGAGCTTTATTTAATTCGTTCTAGAATTTATTAAATTCAACTAAGATTCGCCCTCTAACTTATCATTAATTGGTTTAGCATTTATTTGCTCAATCACTTAATATGCTATGATTGACAATAAATGTGATAATATAAATGTATAATAAATGTAAGTAATGAAAAGAACTATAATGGGAAAGGAACTATTACCCAATGATTATATGATTGGGATGTTCCTTCTCTCTGACAGCGACGTGGAAAAGCGAGAGGTCAAAATGTATATGGGATCTTGAGATTTATGAATAATGATTAAACAACGTGTGCTTGAATAAATAAATAAGACAACTCTTTCATATATTCTTCTTTCAACTTTTACAATATGTTCCAGTTCAGAAAGGATCCCTCTTTGTTCCTTATCTCTTCCTATTTATAAGGGGCATTCCTCCAAAACCCTAAAAAGTACCGCATAAATAATATCCAAAGGAATATTTTTTATGTCCACTTCTGAACCTAAGTTACCGTTACTATTATATCTCAGCTGCCCACCATTGGCATCAGCCTTTGTGAGAACAGTCTTCAGCTGTTATATCGTGGTCGACCCCGTCTTTTGTCCTGCTTATCCGTTACTATGCTCGCCAAATTTGAACCTATACAATTAGTCCCTTCGCTTGTTGAGGTCGTATTCCTGCACATCCTCGATAAGCGGACATCCTTTGCTTTCGCCTTGGGAGAATTTGGCTATTGAATCAAGCTGGCTCGACCAGGGTCGAGAGAACGACACAACTAACATAGACATGATTGATGTGGTTACCACGAGGTGACATCACAGCCACGCGCATCATTATTACGCATCTTCCTGAGATAGCGTTTGCATGCATGTCGCTTTGGTTTTAGTGCCATCGATAATCCTCTTCGATTCTCGCGCCATCCAGCCCTATAAATAGATGAGGGTTTTGTTTTTTCAAAAGTTTTTGCCATTTCCCTTCGATCTTCTTTGCCAGTTCCTATTATTTTGTTTTTACAATTCTGTTCCTCTCCTTCTTACCCAATCATCATCTCTTTCTTAAGGTTTGGTAGCATAAGTTTCATTGTTGATATGTCTCAAGCCCTTCGCAATCATGACGAAGATTCCGACGCCACTCCGTTATCGGTGGCTCCTCTTTTCGATGGTAAGAACCTCGTGGGTGAAGAGGGTGACAGTTTTCCTACCATAGAGGAGATAGTTCTAAGAAACCCCTTGTCCAGAAGAGATTTCCATAAGGAACCCGCTCCTTCTCCCGTTCCGGTGATCTCTGAGACCGGGTCGTCTCATATAGCTGAACTCCGATTTACCTATCGTATCCCTCCTCACGTCGAGATGGTTCCAGCTGGTGGCGACATCGTGGAGGTCCATAGACCTGGGTACTGTGCTTTTTACGTTTATCCTTTCTTGATTGGTCATACTCTCCCTCTTCTTCCGCTGGCAAAGGAGCTCTGCCAGTTTTACAACGTCTGCCCGGCACAGCTATCTCCGTATTTGTATACAGCTTTTCTGATGCTGACAAAGTACGTGGAGTTGGCTAGTTGTGAGGTCGTCATCCGTCACCTACTACATTTGTTTTCACCAAGTTTCTACAAAGGCACCATGATACACCTGCGACATCGCGGGACCAGGGGGTTGATAGTTGGAATGGATGATAGGATAAACCGGAAGATTTGGCACAAGTACTTTTTCATCAAAACGGAGCACTTGGTGTCAGACCCTGTTGGATTTCCTGAGCAGTGGAATCATAATCGTAGGCGTTGATGACATATGCGAGGTAAGATACGTTTTCTTTTGGTTTTAACTAACTATTTTTCCAAATGGGTGGAAGTAGGTGCGTTCACCCAAATACGTGAATAGGAAGTCATCACATTCATATGGAGGAACATCATAGCCGTTTCGGCATCCCCAAAGAAATCAACTGCAGTAATGGGCCCAAATTCACCGGGTAAAAGACCACCGAACTCTTCGAAAAATGGCGCATCAAGCGAATACTCTACACGCCATATCATCATGCTCGCAACGGTCAAGCCGAATCCTCCAACAAAACAATATTGAATATCTTAAAGAAAAAGCTCGAGGACGCCAATGGGTTATGGCCGGAGTTGCTACCAGATAGTAACGGTAACTTAGGTTCAGAAGTGGACTTAAAGAATATTCCTTTGGATATTCTTTATGTTGTACTTTTTAGGGTTTTGGGGAAATGTCCCTTATAAATAGGAAGAGATGAGAACAAAGAGGGGATCTGCCTTTCTGAACTGCAACATATTGTAAAAGTTGAAAGAAGAATATACGAAAGAGTTATCTTGTTTAATTATTCAAGTACACGTTATTCAATCTTTATCCATAAATCTCAAGATCCCATATACATTTTGACCTCTCGCTTTTCCAAGTCGACGTCAGAGAGAAGGAACATCCCAATCATATAATCATTGGGTGATAGTTCCTTTTCCATTATAGTCCTTGTCATTACTTACATTTATTATACATTTATGCTATCACATTTATTGTAAATCATAGCATATTAAGTTCGCTGTTTAATGCTCCTGAGCTCTACTTGTTATACAAAAGCTTTATTTTATTCGGTCTAGAATTTATTAAGTTCAACTAAAATTCGCCATCTAACAACAACAACAACAACAACAACCCAGTATAATCCCACTTAGTAGGGTCTGGGGAAGGTAGTGTGTACGCAGACCTTACCCCTACCCTGGGGTAGAGAGGCTGTTTCCAAATAGACCCCCCCCCCTTCCCTCCAAGAACTTCCCACCTTGCTCTTGGGGAGACTCGAACTCACAACCTCTTGGTTGGAAGTGGGGGTTGCTTACCATCAGAGCAATCCCTCTTGTCTAAGATTCGCCATCTAACTTATCATTAATTGATTTAGCATTTATTTGCTCAAACAATAATGTCAATTAGCGAGCATTTAACTTCGCATTCTTCTCCAGATTCCAGTTTATCATAACTGGAAATAGCTCAAACCATAACCTTGACATCACCAGCCACCAAGAAGTGATTAGTGTTTTCATAAAGGAATCCACTTAGCATACAGAAAAAGGTTACAATGGCTCGATTTCAGTATACATCCTCATTACATGCGTCTTGAACTAAGACAGAGAATCCCTAGTTCTCCACTAGGTCCTTGAATACAAACATATTCCATCTTAAGCAACTCAGGTCCTACGGAAACATTCAGTTTCTCTATTCTCATATAAAAAATTTACATTAGAAAATTAGAAAGTTAACCTCACCTTTCTATTCACCTCATTCACAATAATATCTAGGAATTGGTCCACTCATCTACTTGGGCATTCTTTTATCAGATTACATGTAAAATGCAAATCATGTTAAGAATACGTTCGCAAATAGAGCTTGTTATTATATCTGGACATATAAAACATAACATCATATCCAAGAAAAGAAAAAGACTAGAACAGTCCAGGTTGAAACTTTCAAAATATTCAATTAACCAACTATGAGTCACTCCAGACTGGTTGAGTCGGCTATATGAATCATATATATCTGTTCTGCGCTATTCATAAGCCTTTTCATTTTATATTAATCTCTTAAAAGCCAGGTTGACACTTTAAAAGTCTATCAAACAACCAACTTCACCTCAATCCTAAACTATCTAAGTTGGCCATATGAATCTTCTCTATCTTTCTGCATTATTCCAAGCTAATTTTATTTTGTAAGGAACCCTAAAAGTCTAGTACTTCAATTTACAGCCAATCATAACAATCCACAATTAAGGAACTTGAAGTAACAGATCGAATGAAAACCGTGCAAAATCTGTTTTAATCAATTTCTCGTAGGCAAGTTTTTTAATCAGAAAAAAAAAAATCAAAATCTGTGAATCAGCAGCTTCTATATCGCAAAATAGAAAAAGTCAGCTACATAAGTATAAAGTAATCTATGTCAATCCGGCTTTATTCAGTCCAATTTCATTTCAGTTCACTAAGTATTTATCCAAAATAAAAAAGATTAAAGGGGAGGAAAATACCCTGAGATACTTGAGCTTAATGTTTCCATAAGCAAGTCCAAACGTGAATGCCGATGCACGCGCTACCTGCCGCCGATCAAATCCACCGACAACCAAAATATTTCAAAAGTTAAAAAAAAATTAAACAAATGAGAAGTTTATTCAGAAGTGCAATTAAGATTTAGATGATTTACCAGAGCAAGAGTGCTAGTTCCGGAGTAAGGTGCTGGAAGAGGCGCCATTGCTAATACTTGATAGTGCAAAATGGAGGAAAATTGGAATTTTGAGATAATCCCTAGAATTCGCAAACCCTGACCTTGCGAATATCGGTTTGGCAGCAGTGTGGACCCGGCTATTAGGAACCGTAACCTAAATACTCCGCACCCGGATAGTTGCACCAATTGCTGAGCACGGGGCCCAAAAATATGAGATTTTCTTTTTCACTTAACCTTTTGAGTTAAATAGTTAAATTGATTTAAATGAAATTATTGACTTTTATGACTTAATCTTACCTTCAAGTATCAGCGCATTCTTACCAAAAATGTTTGTTCAATATTAAGAAAACTATTAAAAAGAATTAGCAGCTGGAAAATTGCAAGCGCATTCTTACTTTTTTTATGAGTATTTATTTATTTTGGATTGATTTTTTTTCTTTCGGCCACAACTTCCTTTATCCCACTTTGAGCATATTCACAAGCTCGTTTGATAATTGGAGGATAAAATCCAAATAGTAGAACTACACTATCCAGAATATCTCAAAATTGTTGAATACGCATTTCTTTTAATTTATTTGCAAATGCATGAAAAAAAATACCATTTTTAATTCAGTATTTAGAATGTAATCTATGATAATTTTCTTGAAGTCTAATGTGACCTCTATCACATGCATGAACATCTTTTTTCACTAAAAATAAAATATTGGATAACCCATTAGTTGGTACAACAAATATTTTGGTATTCAAGAACAATATTATGTGCAACAATTATTGTTGTATCATAAAATTAACTAAGTTAAGTCAAAATAAAATATACTTTTTATCTTTGAACTATCACGGTTGACTCATTACTTTATATTTAATTATTAAAATTATCTTTAAAATAAATTATTATTTCAAACAATGGTAATTATCTTTCAACTATAATCTCCTTTAAAAGCATGTGTCTGTTCATATTAAACACGGAAATAGATTAGTATTTTTTGTGTGGATAAATTGTCTTTCTTTTTGAGTTCATTATATATATCAATACATATATAATGTGTTGTAAAATTCTTTCTTTTGCTCTATCTATTTGAAATAGAGTGATACAAAAAAAGATTTGCATGTCCACGTTGAAAAATAAAACGAAAAGGTTTGAATCCTTTAGTAGAGTATTCCTACAATTTAAAAAGAAAGAAAAAAAGAATATATTGATATGTGGAAAGGTAGAATTATGGATATTTTCTCTCTTTGAATAAGAGTTCAGAGATAATTGCTAGGTGTCTTTCTCTATTGCTTTCGGGATGTCAATCTCTATTGCTTTCGGGATGTCAATTATGCTTAAACTTTTTAAAAATTTACCAAAGAAATTATTAAGAAATTGGTTGGAGAAATAGTATACACTTAAATCTTTAATTTCTCTTTTTAGTATAATGTTAATTTCATTAGTATTACTACTATTATTTATGCAAGCATATAATTAGTAAAGTACACCTATGTTAATTACTTTAAAGCCAGAATACACGTGGCTACTAAATAGAGGTTCAAAATATATAGAATGTAACAAATAAAAAGTTACAATATTCACAGTAAAGCAAAGGAAGTAAAGCAAAGGAAGAGCCAACTTGAACTGATCATTCAGGGAGCGGCCTACATGTGTAAGTTGAGCGCGTGGTAAAATCGAAGGCTAACACACAATTTTACCAGGCAGACATGTTGACCATGAGCTGCCTGGTTATTATAGGATAAGGTGAAAAGGCATAATTAATTATATTTAAATGCATAGGCGGAGTTAGCTTATTGGGTGCGCTTCGAACTCAATTACTTTTACTTAAATATTATATTTGTAAAAAAAAATTATTAATTATATAAAAATATTTAATTACAAACCTAGTACTTAAGATGAGATATGAGTTCGGCAACAAATTCAAAACCCAAAAAACTTCAAATTTTGTTTCCGCTAGTTAAATGTTTGACTAAAGGTTGTGAGTTCGAGTCTCCCCAATAACAAGGTGGAAAGTTCTTGGAGGGAAGGATGTCGGAGGTCCATTTGGAAACAGCCTCTCTACCCAGGGTAGGGGTAAGGTCTGCGTATACACTACCTTCTCCAGACCCCACTAAGTGAGATTATACTGGATGGTTGTTGTTGTTGTTGTTAGTTAAATGTTTGAAATCCATATGCATAAAACATATCATGCATCTATTGATTCAGTACAAACACCGGGTACATATTTTAATTCTTTTTAAAATACTTTGAATTATTACTAATAATTTTAATTTATATTAGTACATTTTCTTTAATTTCTTATGATGTAGTTTAAAATTTTAAAACGACAACTTGTTGACGCTTAATTGAGATCGAAATTAGAAGATTTGATCATTGGCACGTAGTATTAAATCCTTCATTTGTTTGAAATGGGATTAGTATCACGAACAAATAATTAATATTATGTGTCAGTGATACACATAGTTTAGTTGTCAGTAGGGTGTTAAATAAACGTTTTAATATAGCAAAAGGTAAAATACATACTTTACCTATTGACATTGTACTCAAATCTCTCCTACAAACTTATTAAACACGGAAATAGTATTACACATTAAAACTTTTAACAGTATGTTAATTACACACCTCATTTGCCATATGTCACACGCGTGTATTACACATAAAAGAGGCGCGTGAAAACTAAAATATTCACCTGCAATTAATTTTTTATTTTATTTTTCCCTTTTTTAATTATTTTCTTTTCAAATTAAAGAAAAAATATATAACATGTGTCTNTGTTTGGTCTTCTTCCCCAACACCAGTCCTAGTTTTATCTACCCCTCATGTTTCATCTCTCCAACCTCTAAGAAGAAGAAAAAAGAACATAAGAGCTATTGAATCTTGTAAAAATCACTATTATATTGACTTTTTGAAAAAGCTTGAAAATTTAGTCGCGTCTTATTTATTTTGATGTTCCATGACCTAGAAAATTAGTTTGAATTCGTGTGTTGAGTAAAAATTTACTTCTGTAATTAATTTTGATAAAATTTTAAAAACATCATTAACAAGTTTGAAGCTTTGGTTTGAGCTTGAATTTAAAATTTGTATAAGCATTTACGATGAATGTTATTAAAACTTGTTAAAAATCGGCAAAGAATTGAATATTGTTAGGGAAAAAGGTTCTTGTGGTGGAAGGATTGGTGGTAGTAGGTGGTGGTGAAGAAGATGATGAGGCTGTATTTTTATTTTTCTTCTTTGGGATGATGAGAAGATGGGGTTATAGGGGGAGGGGGCAGAGTTTTTTATTTTTAGTTTTTATTTTTTTTTTCGATTTGACATGTGTCAGATGTTGATTGGTGCGTGTAAGAGCAATCTTTAAGCAAATATGATCAGACACCGAAGTAGTGTGTAATTGACACACCTTTAAAAGTTTTGGTGTGTAATATTATTCTCGTATTTAAGAAGTGTGTAAGAGGGATTAGGGGACAACGTCGATGGATAAAGTATGTATTTTGCCTATAGCAAAATGACAATAAAAAGAGGGTTAAAAAGAGGGTAGAAAATATTCTTAGTGAATTATGCGGGATTGCCTTCCAGCACGTGCCGCGTGTTGGTTCTTGCCTTAACCAATTGAGCACATCTGTATATCTATATATATATTAAAGCAAGAAAGTTACCATATATAATTATATTGTGGTTAAGCCAAGTGGCAAGCTAATAAATGTAAATAGTATATGGTAATTTTATTATATATATGAATTTGAATTAAAGAATAATTTGAACTTATAGATAAAGTTTTTAAATTTGAATTTTAAAAAAAAAAGAAATTTATCTTCTTTTTTTCAAGTTATCATACTTAGTTCGGTTAATGATGATATGCAATCATGCTAGGAACTTTTGTTATCTTTTCTGATTATTTAAATACTACTGCGCCTGTGGTAAAAAAAAACTATTCTGTATAACTATAAAACTCTTTCATATTTAAAACACTATAATTATAGTTCTTTAAAACAATATAGTTAGATTTGAATAAATCGAATTTCTTTTAAAATAAATATAACTTAGGGTAAACGTCTATGGTTATCCAAATAACAAAAAAGAGTTTAAAAATCGAATAAAAGTTTAGTTACATATATAATGAAGTAAATATACATGCTGGAGAAAGAAACATCACAAAAATCAGTCAATACTCAAAAAAATATTTCTTTCCTTTTTGAAAAACGCTTGTTTGAAGAGTCAATTTGTATAAATCGACTCCAAACAAATAACAAAAAAATTTCTATACATTTGCTATCATTAATTTTTATTTAGCACCTATTAGGAATTGATGGGTATAAGCTAAAACCTCTTCATTTAGCTGCAGTCAAGCCAACATTGCAAGGTTTAATAATTTTTTTGTTTAAGGATATTAGTTTTGAATCAATAAATTATGTGAAAAGTTTTTTTCTCGAATTCAACAAGAGGGACATTTGTTTCTAATTGATAGTTTCTATAGCAATTTTCAAGTGTAACAAAAAGTATATTTAAAAAAAAAACTGGTATGACATGAAATATTTTGTTTAAAATGTAAGCAAATTATTTCAAAGATTATTTCTTAAAATATAATTCAATTTTAAAAATGAAAGGATAAGATATTTTCGAATTTTAGTAGAGTTTTTAAATTATTATAATAGAAGTCATATTATGGATAAAATTAAGAAACCAAAATCTTATGGAATATTTACATAAATATCTGGCCAGATTTATTGTTTACTTTTTTTAATATATGTATATGATATACTGGCAACATACGATTATACACATATTATATATGGATTATATATAAATTACACATTCTTCAATTTTTCAATTTAAGTGGTAAGGCGAGCATTTATTTAGGCTGATTAGATAAAGCCAAAATAAAAATATGAAAGAATTTTAACTAAAGACTAAAAATATAAATAAAGTTCTTATGTAGATAATTTCTATTTAATCTCATCCTTTTATAGAGAAATAAATTATTTGTTTGTAAAAAAAAAAGAGATAAAAATAAGTACAAGAAAATAAATATAGAAAAAATGTATGAAAAATCTAAAAACCAGAAATAAGAGATGACAACGAATATCTTCTTCTGTTTCATCAATGTTAAAGTATAAAAAATTTGAAAGTTGATATCATCAGATTTTAAATATTTATTTCAACTCAAATACATAGATTATAAGACAAGGATATTTTAGAATATTTTTTTTAATTTACATTGTGTGTCGTTTTTAAAATATCACTATTACTAACAAACTGCTATGATATCTGAATTTGAATATAAATGTAATTTGAGTAGTTTGCATTGAGGTTAAGCCAAGTATGATGTCGAGAAAAAACTACCTGGCAATTTCAAGACAATATATGAAATGTTATATAATAACAGTCAACTAATTTAACATTTAATGATTCAAAGATAAATATATATATATATATATATATATATATATATATATAGAGGCAGAGGTAGATGTAGAGTGTTGACAACGGTTTCAATTGAACTCATAACTTTTCGGGCTGAGCAAAATTTATATGTAAAAAATTCTTAAACTCATAAAAATAGTAGATATGAACATATAATGAGTTCAATGCTAAAACCTTAAAAATTCAATCCATAAAATATAAATTCTAGATCTACCTCTATATATAGGGTATTCCAAATTCAAAGTCTGTGGCTAGAAATATTGATAAACTCAAAATGACGTCATATAGAAATAAAATATCACCAGATAAAGAATCATTTAAAATCTTAGATAGCCGACTAAAGTGAATTTAATTTAAGGATGGTATCTTCACTAGCATTATTATAAAGATAATAATTATATATATAAGTTTTAGTAATTGGAATGTCAAAATAGAAATATATTTTGAAAGATAACAACATACTAAATAAGAGTTCAAGTCGTAGTAAAAGAGTCATGTCGTGACGAAAGAATCGTTCATATTATGTCAACCTTTGTTCTTTGACATAAATACGAGTTATTATTTCACTTTTTGGCGATTTTTAGGTTCCAACGACACCAATGAGAATGGTGCAAAAATAAAATTATCACTACGAGATTTGAGAAAATGATAGTATTGTTTCATGTATTGTTTCGTAATTGATACCTAACGATTATCTAAAAGGTTTAAATTTTAAGGTTATTTACATATAATTCAAATAACTCTAATATTTAATATGGTTAATGTCAAATGTCAAAATGGAGCCATACTGGAAAAATAAAATTTACTGGCTAAACAATTTTTAAATTTTTTAGATAGTCGACTAAAATGAGTTTTGAATTAAGGATGATATTTTCACTTACATTATTATAAAATAAATTATTATTTAAAAATAATATTTTAGAAACTAAAATTTTAAAATAGAAATATTTTTTGAAAGATATCAACACACAAAATAAGAATTCAAGTAGTAATAAAAGAGTCAAGCCGTATCCAAAGAGTCCTTCATAGTCTCAACTTTGATTGTTTTGTCATAAATATGAGTTATTATTTTGCTTCCCGACTAATTTTAGGATCCAATGACACCGGCGAGAATGGTATCAAAAAATAAAATAAATTATATCTAGAAAATTTGAGAAATAATTAATCTTTTTCATGTAGTGTTTCTTAATTAATATCCAATGACTACCTATATTTAATAGAGAAAGTTTAAGTTTTATATTTATTTACATATAATTCAAATAACTCAAATATATTACATGGGCAGCGTCCGCGCATTCGCACGATTGATAGTACTAGTATTTCATCAATACAGAGATTTAATTTGATTTCTTTTCAAAATGAAAATTTCTTCACTAATCAGATTCTGTAGTGGGGGCCACCAAATCTTCTCCACATCCTACATTGCTTAGAACACTAACTCTCCATATAAAAGGACAATAACCTAGCCCCCATTCGTTGGCTATTCATAGCCGGCTTCAATTTTTCTTGCCTCCTTCAATTCTTTTTGCCACTCATGTCCGCCGCTGCCGGTGCCGCCGTCGGTGCCACAGCTGCAACCACCCATCAATCTCATCACGACAACCACTTTCGCTCTTTTGCCGAAACCCCATATGAGAATCACTTTTCTTTGGCGCCTAAAACCCTACCAAAACCCTACAAACACCTCTTCTCTAACACCCGCAAGATTGCTGTAACGGCAGCCTTTTCGAAAAATCCCTTAAAAGACGTCGTTTTGGATGACCATCCTTTCGGTTCTTACTTCGACGATGACGACAAACCCCGAGAAGAGTGCGGCGTTGTTGGCATCTATGGTGATCCAGAAGCCTCTCGGCTATGTTATTTAGCTCTTCACTCACTTCAACACCGTGGCCAAGAAGGCGCTGGCATTGTTGCGGTTCATGATAACGTGCTTCAACCCATTACTGGTTAGAGACAGATTCAAATTTTAAGTCAAAAAGACATAATTTAAATCACTGCCTATTTAGTAACATTGCAGCACGCTATCAATTGTGTAGTACTTAGTAAAACTATTTAGCTCTATGTGCATGTGCGTGCGCTCTACAATATGAAAAAAGAAAAACTATTTAGCTTTACGTGCATGTGTCTGTGTGTGTGACTATAATATATACACACAACTTTGTATAAATATATCGGAACATATTTTTATACTACTACATATATATATTCTAGGTCAAAATTTTAATGGTGGATGTGGACAAGAATTTTAAGTCATTCATTCATTATAACATCACTTCACTATAGCCGCCAAAAAATATCACTATATAGAACTTTCTATCTGACTTCTATAACTCTTACAGGTGTTGGATTGGTGGCTGATGTTTTCAACGAGTCAAATCTCAGTCAACTTCCCGGTGACATGGCAATAGGTCACGTAAGGTACTCCACAGCTGGTTCTTCAATGCTAGCGAATGTTCAGCCATTTTTTGCAAGTTCTAAATTTGGATCAGTTTGTGTTGCCCACAACGGCAATTTTGTGAATTACCTAGCTCTTCGTGCTGAACTTGAGGAAGACGGGGCAATTTTCAAGACTAGTTCTGATACTGAGGTGGTTCTTCACCTTATTGCTAAATCAAAGAAAAAAACTTTTCTTTTGAGGATTCTTGAGGCTTGTGAAAAATTACAAGGAGCTTATTCTATGGTGTTTGCAACTCAGGATAAGTTGGTTGCTGTGAGGGATCCGTACGGGTTTAGGCCATTGGTTATGGGTAAGAGGAAAAATGGTGCTATAGTTTTCGCGTCCGAGACATGTGCATTGGATTTAATTGAGGCTAAATATGAAAGGGAAGTTTTACCTGGTGAAATATTGGTAGTAGATAAAGATCAAGGGGTTCAATCTTTTTCTTTAGTGCCTAAACCTGAACCTAAATCTTGCATCTTTGAGCATATTTACTTTGCTCAACCAAATTCCGTTGTGTTTGGTAGGTCTGTGTATGAGTCAAGATGTGCATTTGGGGAAATTCTTGCGACAGTAGCACCCGTGGATTGTGATGTTGTGATTGCTGTACCTGATTCAGGGGTAGTATCTGCACTTGGTTATGCTAAAAAAGCAGGTGTACCATTTCAACAAGGTTTAATAAGGTCACATTATGTTGGTAGGACATTTATCGAGCCAACCCAAAAAATTAGAGATTTCGGGGTTAAGCTTAAGCTTTCGCCTGTTAGGGCTGTATTGGAAGGGAAAAGAGTCGTGGTTGTGGACGATTCGATAGTGAGAGGGACGACGTCGTCTAAGATTGTGAGACTGTTACAGGAGGCAGGAGCAAAAGAAGTTCATATGAGAATTGCTAGCCCTCCAATTATAGCTTCTTGTTATTATGGAGTGGACACTCCTAATTCAGAAGAGTTGATATCTAATAGGATGAATGTGGAGGAAATTAGGAAGTTTATTGGGTCAGATTCCTTAGCATTTTTGCCATTAGATAATTTGAACAAGATGCTAGGAAGTGATTCTACAAAATATTGTTATGCTTGCTTTTCTGGAAAGTATCCTGTCCATCCAAATGGCAATGTGGAAAAGGTTGAAGACTCTGTTAACGATGGATTAAGTGGAAATAATTAGGCGTGACTTGATTTTGCCTAATCACACATATTAGGAAGAGTTAAAGAGCAGAGATATCCAACATGAAAAGGAGAGGCGGCGATTTGTTTTATCTTTTCTTTTTGAAATTTTTATTGGTGTTGTCATTTACATTAAATTAATTTACTAAATTTATCGAGAGTAATTCAATGATTTTATGATTTGTTTGGATGTCATATCAAAGAGTCAATATGTATGGAGTCGTCTTTGTTTGGAGTGTTTTACCTCCAATGTGAGATTTTCCGGCGGAAATTCGAATTTAGCCGGACCTCAATATGAATACTGAACACCGAACGAGAAATAA
>MU711719.1:283021-310115 GCA_026770625.1 Nicotiana glauca | reverse complement strand
TTATTTCATTTGTCAGTAGTCGCTCATGCACTTGTGACACCGGGTTCTGGGATGGTTTTTCGAAAGATTTGATTAAATTGTTATTGTTGATTTGAATTGAAGCAAAAACCTCTTATTTATAAAAAAAATGGAAGGAAATTTCTGGAATTTGTTGTATTTTAAAAGAGAATTTTAAATCGATAATTTAATTGGCTTACCTCCGACGATCATGTTTATCGTACGTGCTGGGGAGGGCGGCTTTGGCAGCCCGTGGGGTTGTTCCCGTCCGCATGCAAAGTTTATTTTTCCTTTGTCACTGAGCAGTTCCCTCAGGTATCCCTGGTTCAGCATCCTGACCACCTCTTGTCGTAGTCCTATGCAGTCTTCGGTTTTGTGCCCCCATTCCTGATGGAACTCGCATAGGACGTTTGATTTCCTTGTAGCGGGGTCTGATTTCATCTTTTGCGGCCACTGCACCTTGGTGCCCAGCTTCTCCAGTGCGTACACTATTTCTGAAGGAGACACGCAAAAGTTATGGGCAGATAATAAAGGAGGTGTACCTCTTTCGTTTCGGAGTGGGGCGACGTATCGCTGTAGAGCATCCGTATGCCTTGGTGGTGGATGAGAGGATCTGGTGTATGGATGGTGCCGGTCTCTGTTGGAGTGTGGGAGTTGTTCTCGCCGTCCTTCATTGCGTCGATCCCTCCTCGTCTCTGAGTGTATCGTTGTTAACCATTGGGTCAGCCCATTAAGATCTTCCTCGTCCGCTCGTACCTCAGCGCAATAGGCGTTGTGGATTTTTTCCCATGTGGTAGGGGGATATTTCATGAGACGGCTTAGTAGTTTCTTGGTCGCCCTCGAACTATCCCTATTTAGCCCGTTCTGGAAAGCGGCGACTGCCATACCTTCCGATACGTTTGGCAAGCTCATCCTTAGCCTGTTGAACCTGGCCAGGAAGTCCCTGAGTCCTTCCCCTGCGGTTTGCCTGACGGCGAAGATGTCGTTGACCCTTGCTTCCGCTTTCTTTGCTCCTACATGGGCGGTGACGAACTTATCCGCCATTTCCTCGAACGTTGATATTGCCTTCGGTGGTAGCTGGGAGTACCACGTTAGGGCCCCTCCCGTCAGCGTCTCACCGAACTTCTTCAGCAGCACCGATGGTACCTGCTCTTTCGATAGGTCATTACCTTTAATGGTAGTGACATAGTGGATCAAATGATCTTCGGGATCTGTGGTTCCGTCGTATACCCTTAAGTAGGGTGGCATCTTGAAGGTTTTTGGGATAGAGTGAGGAGTAGCTTCTTCGGTATATGGTTGTTCGATAAATCTTCCCACGTCGCATTTTGGCAGCAACTTGGGAGCACCAGGGATCTTGTCTACCCTCTCCTGATGCTCTTTCTTTTGGTCATGAATAGCCCTGTTTTCATTCTCCATTTCTTCCATCTTCTTTAGGATGGCTGTTAGCATACCGTCGTTGGTCTGTGCTTTGATGGGTCTGTTATTTGCTCGTACAGCCTCAGGTTCACCCATGGCAGCAGTGATGCTTACCGTTGGCATACACCTGACGTTACTTTGTGGTGACTTCTCAACCAAGCCACTTATATTACTTGTTAGCCATTCTTCCAGTAGCTTCTTAACCTCCGAGGGCGCTTCCTTAGCCGCAGATGTGGAGGCTCTTTTTTAATGCAAGATCGTCGGATCTTCAGATGGAGAAGGTAAGATCTCTGTACCTGGTGTGGTGCTAGGGGTTGCATTCAAGATACCCTCGTCACTGTCCTCGTTGAGAGGACCAAGGAGATTGGTTGTAACACCCACTATTGCTTTCGATCGTGTGTTATTTTCGGCCATCTTTTTGTGTGGTGTAGAGAATAGTTGTTGGTTGTTCTCTAGGTGGATACTATGATTTTGATTCTCGAAATTCCCACAGACGGCGCCAAATTGTTTGGCTCAAAAGTTATTAATATACTTTATAAGCTTAAAAATAATCAAAAAATAAATAGGGGTAAATCGTAATCAAATATAATACTCCCTCCGTTTCAATTTATGTGAACCTATTTTCTTTTTGGTCCGTGCCAAAAAGAATCGGACCAAAAATGACCTCTTTCCTTATTTGGAAATAATTTACCTTTATGCAATGATTTATAGCCACACAAAATATTTGTGCCTTATTTTACACCACAAGTTAAAAAGTCTTCTCTCTTTTCTTAAACTCCGTGCCCAGTCAAATGGGTTCACATAAATTGAAACGGAGGGAGTATAACCTAAAGATGAAAAGATGAAAATATCATAGTAGATCTGATAATAAGAACTTGAGAAACGAGTGTTCGTTAGATGTAGAGACAGAGAGGGAAATAGGAGAAAATGAGAGAGTTGTATTATTTGATAATAATACTGATGCCCCTTTACAATGGGAAGGTCCCCTTTATATAACAGGAGGCCTTCCTCGAAATAATCATAAAGGTACAAAAAGTAGTCGACGTTTCCCTAGCGAGGACGCTAGGTTTTAACTGGCGTCGCCTTTGTCCTCACGCCCAGGTCGTACCCTTACTTTAGTAGACGTATGTTCACTGGGCGTACCCTTCGGCGTAGAGATATTGAGGGCCAAATTTGACCCCGTACATATGATTGGCTAAATAGTTGTTGGACTATTTATCCTAGCAGTAGTTTGTAATTAAGACTTTTACAAATACAATTTCCTTTAACCATATAACCAACTAACTTTCTTTGATTAAAGATACAAAATCTAAAATATGTCCAAGAAGAAGGATCCTGCAAATTCTGCCCTCGTAGAGATGGAAGAATGATCTACGTGAATGGATTAACCGTAGGATACGGCGGAGGTATAACAAGAGTAAATGGATAATATGGAAAATATAAAGAAATGATATCATTGTATGGAATGAAAATCTAGACCTACTAGGTGGATCAATAAGGATGCGACACGTGGAAGCCTTGCCCGACTAGAGTCGGACACTCTGTGATATCGCGGTTGGAGGCCCTGGTTGGGGGCTTCAAAGATCACCGGTATCTCAAGACAAGCCACAAGGGTGTCGTCTCAGAATGATTAAAGTTATCGCTGACGGGTCGGGCAATGACACCGGATTCAACGGATTTCTTTTTTGGGTCCCGACTCTAGTGTACAGCTAAAACACATTCTCGCCAACCCTCTAAGACCAGCCATTATCGGGGCGATGCGCACAAATAGCCACTAACAACTCCTGTCTTTATTTTAAAGCTAGTGTTTTAAATATCTTTAGTCTTTAGCCACTGATTTAATAAACTTTAACTATCCAAACAAAAATATCTTTCTGCTCATTTCCTTAACTTCAGGACTTCAGGACTACATGTCCTTAACTTTTGAACTTGAAACTCTAAGTTCAGGAATTCAGGACTACATGTCCTTAACTTTTGAACTTGAAACTCTAAGTTCAGGACTTCAAGACTACATATCCTTAACTTTTGAACTTGTAACTCTAAGTTCAGGACTTCAGGACTACATGTCCTTAACTTTTAAACTTGGAACTCTAAGTTCAGGACTTCAAGGCTATATGTCCTTAACTTTTGAACTTGGAAATCAAACTTCAAGACCAAACGTCCTTAACTTTTGAACTTATAAGTCAAAGTTAAGGACATATTGTCCTTAACTTTTGAACTTGTAACTATAAGTTAATGACTGATTGTTCTTAACTTTTGAACGTTTGTAACTATAAGTTAATGACTGATTGTTCTTAACTTTTGAACGTGTAACTGTAAGTTAAGGACTGTATGTCCTTAACTTTTGAACTTGGAAATCAAAGTTAAGGACCTATTTGTGATGACCTGCCATGTCATCACGCCACATAGGTGACACTTGGCATATATTTTTGCCACATGGATGTGTTACATAAATTTGGGACTAAATCTTGGTAGAATATTCTAGAACTATGGAGAATTTCCTTGGGAAGCTCTAGATATTTATGCACTTGTAGGAAGGTTCTAGAGAAATATGGAGATTTCTCATGGAAGACCTTAGAATCCTATGGATTTTCTAGGAAAGTCCTTGGAATATTCTAGTCTTGTAGAGAATTCTAGAGAATGGACTTATTTGTAAATATGGAAGGACTTGTAGAACAATTATTATTTACATACTAGTCCCTAGGTGATTAGTATAAATAGGGGGCATTCATTTGTAATTCATCAATCAAGCAAACATTTCAAGTTCTCTCTAATACAAAGCTTCCTTTAGCAATTCTCTTGTGTTCTTTCTTCCATTCTCTTAGCGATCTTGAGTGTAGTAAGGCTGACTTGGCATAGCAAGAACGTGAGCAAGTTGTGCAAGATCGTGAGCAAGTTGTCAAGTGCCGCACGTGTACTTAGTTAAGAACTGAGGACGTGACAACGTGGTATCAGAGCGAGGTTTCAACTAAGGGAATGGCGAACGACGGAGAAATTAACGCTGCCAACACCCAAGCCAACGTCATCCAGGACGTTGCCGGCAAGAGCGGCCGTGGGAAAAAGAGGAATGCCACCAACAAGATCCCGGAGGTACCACCCGAGGTTGTGTCAAACAAAGGGCTTACATCCCAAGGATCATCTGCCACTGAGGCGAGCGAGGATGAAGTGGAGGTCCTGCCCGAGGACGTCTCGCTCGGTAAAGAGTGGGTGATGAGGATGAACGCGGGGATGGACGCCGTGGAGATTTTTGGCCAACGCTTGGGGAAGGTGGAAGGCACCCTTAGCGTTCTTGAAGGGCACACTCTTGAAGAGATTGAGAGTATCCGAAATGACTTGGAGGGACGTACACAGACCGAGATGGAACTAAGGCAAACCATCACTGCCTTAGAATGCAGACTCATGGAGGCTTTGAGTACTATCGATGCTATGAAGGAAAAGATAGATTCACTCGAGGAGCATGTCAATGCTGGCGTGACCGAGGTAGCCAGCAATGTTATGGTGACGAGAGAGACCAAGATCGATGCTCCCAAACCACCGATGTTCAAAGGTGTTCGTGACGCACAAGAAGTGGAAAATTTCCTTTGGCACTTGGAGAACTGCTTCAGGCACGGCAAAGTGAGGGACGACGAGGCCAAGATCAACACTGCGGTATTGTACCTCTCAGAGACTGCCATGCTTTGGTGGAGAAGGAAGATGGCGGACGCGGATAAAGGTCTATGTACTATTAACACATGGGATCAGTTCAAAGCCGAGTTCAAGCGACAATTCTTTCCAAACAATGTCTTGTACGAGGCAAGGCGCAAGCTTAGGGAATTGAAGCAAACAGGGAGCATACGTAACTATGTCAAGGATTTCACTACCCTTATGCTTCAAATCCCCAACCTGACCAACGATGACTTGTTGTTCCACTTCATGGACGGGTTGCAAAATTGGGCTAAGCAGGAGTTGCAACGCCGACAAGTCACTGATATAGACCAAGCTATAGTAGAGGCCGAATCATTGATGGATTTCAGGCATGACAAGCACGACAAAGGCAATGGCAAGGAGTCAAAAGTTAACAATGTCAAAGGTGGGGGAGATCGTGGCAAAGGCAAGGAGATACATCAACAATACTCCAAGACTCAAGATTCCAAAAAGTCGAGTGGTCGTCAGGGTTACGCCGAGAAGAAGGCACAGGCCGAGAAAAAGGGATGCTACATATGCGGAGGGCCGCACGGCTTTAGGAATTGTCCCGACCTAAAGAGCCTCAGCGCCATAGTCCGTGAACGAAAGGAGCAGCCGCAAGGAGAGAGTTCGGGAACTGCACAGCTAGGTATGATCGGATTATGTGGTGCTGTCACAAAGCAAGCTATCCAACCTACCGAGAGTGGCAATCAGTACGTGGATCTCACCATCAACAACAAGCCCGCTCGTGCAATGGTGGATACTGGAGCAACTCATAATTTTGTGACTGAGGCTGCGGCAAAGAGACTAGAATTGAAGCTTGCCCCAACCAACTCTCGCGTCAAGACCGTGAATGCCGAGGTACAAAATGCTCGCGGAATAGCTAATGGAGTAGGTGTCAAATTGGGAACTTGGAAAGGTATGACAAACTTTACCGTAACCGCTATGGATATATTTGACATCATACTGGGGCAAGAGTTCTTTAGACATTGTCATACTTTGATCGACCCCTACCTCCAACGTCTTTTGGTTATGGAGCGAGAAGGAGCTTGCATGGTACCTACAATGACTATGCCACACGGACAAATCCAAGCACAAATCTCAGCTATGCAGATTGTCAAGGGGATCAAGAAGGGGGAGCCAACATTCGTGGCAACCATTACAAGTCTAGAAGAAGACAAGAGTTTTCAAGAGACATTGCCGCCTTGCATAGAGAAGCTGCTTGAGGAAAACAAAGATGTCATGCCCGAGGAGTTGCCTAAGCACTTGCCGCCTAGGCGAGAGGTGGATCACAAGATTGAGTTGGAGCCAGGGGCTAAGCCACCTGCATTTGCCCCATATCGTATGGCACCGCCCGAACTAGAGGAGCTCAAGAAACAATTGAAAGAGTTGCTGGATGCTGGTCACATTCGCCCATCAAAGGCACCTTTCGGCGCACCGGTATTGTTCCAGAAGAAGAAGGATGGATCGTTGCGCTTGTGCATAGACTACCGAGCACTTAATAAGGTTACAGTGAAGAATAAGTACCCGATCCCGCTCATTGCTGACTTGTTCGATAGACTTGGGCAAGCCAAGTACTTTACCAAGGTGGATCTTCGAAAGGGCTACTACCAGGTACGCATTGCTGAAGGGGATGAGCCAAAGACAGCATGTGTGACAAGATATGGAGCCTTTGAGTGGTTGGTGATGCCCTTCGGCCTAACCAATGCACCGGCCACATTTTGCACTCTTATGAATAAGATTTTTCATCCCTACCTTGATCAGTTCGTGGTAGTCTACCTAGATGACATAGTCATCTACAGCAACAACTTGGAGGAACACATGGAACATTTAAGGAAAGTTTTCCAAGTCTTGCGGGAGAACGAGCTATACATCAAGAAGGAAAAGTGCGAGTTTGCACAATCAAAGGTGCACTTCTTGGGCCATGTCATTAGCAATGGCGAGCTACGCATGGACGAGGCTAAGGTACGTGCTATCCAGGAGTGGGAGGCACCTTCAAAGGTAACTGAGTTGAGATCCTTCCTTGGCCTTGTTAACTACTATCGTCGGTTCATCAGTGGCTACTCAGCAAAGGCCGCACCATTGACCGAGTTGCTAAAGAAGAACAATCCATGGGTTTGGACAGAGCATTGTCAAAAGGCCTTTGAAGGCCTTAAGGCAGCTATAACAAAGGAGCCAGTCTTGGCACTACCTGACTTTGCTAAGACATTTGAGGTACACACAGATGCCTCAGACTTCGCCATTGGGGGTGTCCTGATGCAGGATAAGCATCCCATAGCATTTGAGAGCCGCAAGTTAAATGAGACGGAGCGGCGTTACACGGTGCAAGAGAAGGAAATGACTGCAATTGTGCATTGCCTTCGTACATGGAGACATTATCTGCTCGGGTCGAGGTTCGTGGTCAAGACCGACAATGTGGCTACTAGCTACTTTCAGACGCAGAAGAAGCTCACGCCAAAACAGGCTAGGTGGCAAGACTTCTTGGCCGAGTTTGATTATGTGCTAGAGTACAAGCCGGGCAAAGGTAATGTTGTAGCTGATGCCTTGAGCCGGAAAGCCGAGCTTGCTGCCATCACTTCAGCAACTTGGGACATTCGTGAGGCTATAAAAGAAGGCATGCAACATGATCCAGCAGCCAAACAACTTATCGAGTTAGCCAACCAGGGCAAGACGAGACGTTTTTGGGTAGAAGATGACCTATTACTTACCACGGGTCGGCGGGTCTACGTGCCTAAGTTTGGAGACATCAGACGGCGGATAATAAGGGAGAGTCATGATACAATGTGGGCTGGTCATCCAGGCCAACGTCGCACTAGGGCCTTGGTTGAGTCAGTCTACTATTGGCCACACATGCGAGATGACATAGAGTGCTATGTGCAGACTTGTCTTGTCTGTCAACAGGACAAGGTTGAACAAAAACAACCCGGAGGACTTTTGGAGCCATTACCAGTTGCAGAGCGTCCATGGGAGAGCGTGACTATGGACTTTATCACTTGCCTACCGAAGTCCGACGGTTATGGTACTATTATGGTGGTCGTGGATAGATTTTCCAAATATGCCACTTTCATGCCCGCCTCACCGGGTTGCACAGCTAAGGAAGCCGCCAAGTTATTCTTTAAGAACGTGGTAAAGTATTGGGGCTTACCAAGGCATATCATCAGTGATCGAGACCCCCGCTTCACTGGGAACTTTTGGAGAGAGTTGTTCGACATACTAGGCACGGAACTGCACTTTTCTACTAGTTTCCACCCACAGACGGATGGACAAACGGAACGGGTCAATGCCTTACTGGAATGCTACTTGAGGCATTATGTAAGTGCGCACCAGAAAGATTGGGCAAGGCTCCTAGACATCGCCCAATTCTCTTATAACTTACAGCGGAGTGAGTCCACGGGGCGGACACCATTTGAGCTAGCCACAGGTCAACAACCACAAACTCCACATTCATTACCAGCCGCCTTCGAGGGAAAAAGTTTGGGGGCTTATCATATGGCTAAAGGATGGGAGGAGCAGCTCGACACTGCTAAGTCCTACTTGGATAAGGCAGCTAAGAAGATGAAGAAATTTGCGGACCGTAAGCGGCGTCCCACAGATTATAGGGTTGGGGACATGGTCATGGTGAAGTTTAACCCAAGGCAATTCAAGGCACTACGGGGCATGCATCAGAATTTAATTCGCAAGTATGAGGGGCCATTTAAGATCGTCGCCAAGATAGGCAAGATCTCATACAAGCTTGACATGCCGTCGTATCTTAAGATCTACCCTGTTTTCCATGCGAGCATGCTTAAGCCATATCATGAAGATAAGGATGATCCTAGTAGGGGCCAATCAAGTCGAGCGCCAATGACTATCACCGCCTCGCATGATCGGGAGATTGAGGCTATCATAGATTACCAAGCCAGGCGAAAACAAGGGCAAAAAGCCACTGCTATGTTCCTCGTCCATTGGAAAGGGCAATCACCGGAGGAGGCCACGTGGGAACGATATGAAGACTTGTGGCAATTCAAAGATAAGATCCGAGAGTTTATGCAACAGCATTGCGCCGCGGTCGTCGCAATATTAGGTGGGGGAGAGTGTGATGACCTGCCATGTCATCACGCCACATAGGTGACACTTGGCATATATTTTTGCCACATGGATGTGTTACATAAATTTGGGACTAAATCTTGGTAGAATATTCTAGAACTATGGAGAATTTCCTTGGGAAGCTCTAGATATTTATGCACTTGTAGGAAGGTTCTAGAGAAATATGGAGATTTCTCATGGAAGACCTTAGAATCCTATGGATTTTCTAGGAAAGTCCTTGGAATATTCTAGTCTTGTAGAGAATTCTAGAGAATGGACTTATTTGTAAATATGGAAGGACTTGTAGAACAATTATTATTTACATACTAGTCCCTAGGTGATTAGTATAAATAGGGGGCATTCATTTGTAATTCATCAATCAAGCAAATATTTCAAGTCCTCTCTAATACAAAGCTTCCTTTAGCAATTCTCTTGTGTTCTTTCTTCCATTCTCTTAGCGATCTTGAGTGTAGTAAGGCTGACTTGGCATAGCAAGAACGTGAGCAAGTTATGCAAGATCGTGAGCAAGTTGTCAAGTGCCGCACGTGTACTTAGTTAAGAACTGAGGACGTGACATATTGTCCTTAACTTTTGAACTTATAACTGTAAGTTAAGGACTGCATGTCCTTAACTTTAGAACTTGTAACTGTAAGTTAAGGACTTCTTGTCCTTCACTTTTGAACTTGTGTCCTTAACTATTGAACTTAACTTTAGGACTTCAAGACTACATTTCCTTAACTTTTGAACTTGAAACTCTAAGTACAGGACCATGTCCTTAACTTTTGAATTTAACTTTAGGACTTCGGGACTACATGTCCTTAACTTATGGGAAGGAATTGTATTTTCTGTTTACTCTATCACTCTTTTTCTTATTTTCATAATTTTTAGATCTAAAAATAAATTGTCAAAGTAGTCTAAGCAACAACTCTAAACAGTTAAAGGTGTTTAATTTGTTTTAGTAATAGACCCAAAATCAATTCTCTAAAGATGTTTTGTTTCTACATATGTATTATATATTGGCTGAAATTAAAAATAACAGAAGTAGTATAATTGTGAATTTTCAAGTCATTAAGTGTCTCGACAATGGAGAATCTTATTTGCACTTTGTATAGACACCAAATTGATTAATTTAACTGTAGGAACCAATATTTAACAATTAAAAGATTTGTACCAAGAGAACACCAGAGAATACGAAGTCTTTATGTTTTGAATGCATCGATGTATTTCTATTTGGGGAGAAAAGGATAACACCGTCTTTTTATATTAATTTTAATAGACTAGTGGCTACCATTGCTAAGCATTAAAAATGCTGGATAAAAAGTAAATACCAGCTTAAATAGTGGCTACCCCACGCCATTTCTACCCATTATCGAGCACTGTGCCAAACCCAGGGGCGACCCATCCCTAAAGCAGGTAAAGCAACTGTTGTAGGCCCCAGATTTGTGTGGGCCCTATTTTTTGTTACACCTAATAGGCTATATAAGTTTTAAAAAAATTATGCGAATTGAAAATGTTTGATTTCTCATTTTAACAAATATAGAGAAGAAGGATTTGCAATTTTTATGATTTCTTCCAAGGAAATTACATTTGAAAGTAATGAATCCGAATTTCGTAAGAAACATGTGATATATATGAAGAAAAAATTTGATAAAAATGTTGAAAATTAAATCTCAAAATCTCTCGAAGAGTCTTTTAGAGTTGATTACTTTTATACATAATAGACAAGGCTATTTTTTCACTTCATAATAGAGTTGAACAATTCGAAGCATATGAGAATATTTTTGGTTCTCTATTTAGCGATAACAAACTGAGATCATTAGATGATGAAAATTTGAAAAAAATATTGTCTTAATATTGAATATTCCTTAAAGCATAATAATCAATCCGATATTGATGGTTTAGATTTATTTTCTGAATTAATCATATTAAAGAAAATAATGCAATTAGAAGATAATAGTTTATTTGATATACTCAATCAAATAAGAGGATTTGATTATTTTTCAAATTTCTATTATGCTTATAGAATAATGTTATTAACTCATGTTACCATTGCTTTATCAGAAATTAAATTTTCAAAATTAAAATTGCTAAAGTCTTACATAAGATCAACAATATCTCATGAGAGGTTAAATGGATTAGCTATATTGTCAAGTTAGAAAGACTTATTAGGAGCAATTGATTATAAAATTACTATTAACTTTACATCTAAAAAAAAAAGTTAAATTGATAGACTTTAAATAAAAAATAATCTTTTTTAAAAAGTGAAGGTCCCTCGTAAAATTTAGCTTTATGCCACAAAATTTATCGGGCCGCCAAACCTAAACGTTTTCTATAGTATTTTTGGATTATCGAGTAGTCTTGTCACAAAAAAGTCTTATCTTGACTTGTATAATTAGCATCTCATAAAAGCTAGAAGGAGGAACATTTTCGTCCCTCTAGGGGATCTAAGACAACCTGTAACACATCTCTCTCTCACTCTTTGTTATCTCTCGAATAATACTTAGCAACCCATTCAACTTGGTACCATTTTTTATTAATGTATTCTATTTCTACCTTATTCCATTTTGGACCTCTAACTTTACTTTGTATATTTCATTTTGACTCTCCAGCTCTATTTTTTATGTTCTACTTTAATACAAAAGCTGAAACCAGTACAAAAAATATAGCGCGTGTGCATATACAAATTTAAGGTGTAATAAACATCTAACTAAATATTGCCACCTGATTTTTTCATCCATGTCAAACAGGTCAATACTAAAATACTTGAACCCGATCGTATTTTTTCATCCACTGTATCCCTATCTTTATTCTCTAAGTTCCAAAGCTTTCATCACCCAATTTCATACCTGGCCCGTTTAGATGAAATAAACGCACAAAAATTATGGTCGGGTTCAGGTATTTTAGTATTGACCCGTTTGGTATTGATGAATAAATCAAGTGACAATATTTAATTTACAGTTTTACACTCAGATTTGTGTATACAAACGCGCTATATTTTTTGCATTGATTTCAGCTTTTGTATTAAAGTGAAACATAAAAAATAGAATTGGAGGGCCAAAATGGAACAAGGTAGAGATATAAGGCCAAAATAAAAAATGGTGCCATGTTGAATGGGTTGCATATATAACTTTAGTCTCTTTATTTTCATACACATCACCATGGGCGCATTTAAGGGTAGAAGGGGATTCACCCGAGACTTTTTTATCGGGAAATTGCACTGTACATATAAGGTAAAATTTGCTTTGTGCGTCTATATATTATATTTTGAATCTCCTTACTATAGCTCAAAAGCATATCTCAATGGTCAATGAAGTTCAAAACTTTTGTAAGGTTGCTGATTCAATTTCTATTGGTTACAACCCCTTCTAAATTTTGTAACTTTTTTTTTGAACCCTAGTAGCAGAAATCTTGTCTCCCTCACTATACATCATACCGATTCAGCTACAAGATAAAAGGTTTGGATCGATCACGATTTACTTATCTTTAATCCCTTTCTTTTTACCAAAATAATTGTTAAAGCGGATAGCCATATTTCCCGGTAAACAATCATCAATATTTTTCATTGGTTTTTTTAGTAAAGAAAGTTTTCCCAAGTATTGAACACATAAACCTAGTAACTGAAGAACGTTATATTCTTTGAGGTGGTGGAAAACCAGTTTCTCTGTGCATTTATCTTTGCTACTATAAAGATCCACCAGACACTGACACTGGTATTTCCCAAAACAGATAGTGTGGATCGACTAGCACATGCAGGGAATGATTGGTAATAGACATTACTATTCCACATGTTATTTCAATTTCCAATGATTAGAAAAAGAAAAGAAAAAAATTCATGGGACATACAAATCACCAGACGTGGATTTGGAAAGGTACAGACTACTATATACCATACATTGCATTACTCCCTCCCGTCCAAGTAATTTTTTTGGGCATTTATTGTGCGGTCCAAAATAAGTAATTTTTTCAAATTTCAAGAATGAATTAATTATTTATTTACTACATTACCCTTGAAGTAAATAGTGTTGAAGTATGTGTTAGGAGTATTTATGTGAAGAGATAGTAAAGGTTAACATGGTCAATTTTATTGCTAATTAATGTTAAAAGATAGATTTCTTAGTCTGTGTGAAAACAACTAAAAAATCACTTATTTTGGACCGGAGGGAGTATGAATTAATAGCCTTTTAATGATATTCTTAATTAAATTGAAACAAATGTTTACGAATACAGAAAAAGAAAGGGATGTGAAGGCTAATATGCAGAAGCTGATCTTGTATTACCACTCAAAGCAGATTGCATTAGGAGAAATTATATAAGAGGAACAAAGGGCGCAGAAAAATGAGAAGGCAAAACTGTCAGAAGTGGGATTTGAACCCACGCCCTCTCACGAGGACCAGAACTTGAGTCTGGCGCCTTAGACCACTCGGCCATCCTGACTTGTTGTTTGCTTGATGCCTTTAAATATTTATTACACATAAAAAACATATAGAACAATAGTTTAGGCAATCTTCATCTCACAAAAAAATTCATTTTCTTTTTATGGTATATGAGTCAAACTCATCCCCATCATTGTGTTTCATAATGTTCAACCCTTGTGTTATGTTGTTATTCACGCTCTAGTTGTCCAGGTCTGAATATGTTAAAAGGGTGTTGAGCTTACACTAGTTTAATGAATGAATGTGTTACTGCCTCCTTATATGACTGTGGACCTCACCTCACTATTAAGCTTTTAGAATTGAAAACCCAAACTCCATCTTTTTTACATTTTTGTCATGCCGATCTTTCTAGGATATTAACAGACTAGGTGCACAAAGTATCATGTATTCGTGTAGGTTTCGGGAAGGATCGCACCCAAGGAGTGCAATGTAGGCTAGGGATGTGCATTCGATTTATCGATTCGATTTTGACCCTTATCGATAATTACTTATCGATTATTGATTTGTACATATGCTTATCAAGGCTTCGATTTTTGCGATTTCGATTTATCGATTGTTGGGGTTTATCGATTCGGTTATCGATTACACCAATAAGAAAATTTGCGGGATTCCACGGAAAATATATCGCTATAAACACGTCTAACTAATATGGACAAAAAGAAGCTAAAATAAGACGAACACTGATTATAACATAAAAATTGTGTCAACAAGCACATGCAACGAAACTAAAGTAAGATATCAAATGTATGCCACCAATATTCCAACGGTATAAAAATAATATATATCATCACGGCTAATTTTATTTTTCATTAATTTTAACTTCATTCCCTTGAGCTTTAAATATGATCATTCATTAAAGGGAGAATTACATCCCTTGTAACTTGGCCCAACAACCCATCAAAAATTGGCTCATGTTTGAAGCCCTTACCCAGTGTAGCCCAGATTATACATAACCTGAAAATTATTTTTCACCAGTTAGCCCCCTTTTTTCTTCGTTCCCCTCTTTTTTCTTCGTTCCAGCTACATCCTTTGTCCCTCCCCTTTTCTTCGTTCCAGTTAGTCCACCCCTTATTTCTTTGTTCGCCTTTCTTCTCCATTCCCCTTTTTTCTTCATTCTTCTTCTCCTTCCCAAGTCAGCCTTTGCACCACAATATTTCTCTACTATTGTTATTCTCCTTCAATTCTTTTCTGGATTCCAATGGTTAATTAAGGATTTGAAAAATAAAAGTCACTATTACAGGTAGTTCGAAGATTCGATTTCATAAATTGGATTTTTCGATTTGTTAGTTGTTTGGAATGAGTATTGTCTCAATTGATTCGAATCATCAAGATGAGTTCAAAATGTAAATTTCAGGTGATTTGGAGTAGATTTAGTCTATATTTGAGTAAAATTTCAGAGAATACCCAAGGAAGAAGAAGAACACGTGAAGCTCTATTGATAGGATTTATTTGTATACTAATGTATGAATAGTAGTATATAATAGTGTATAAACACAACTTATACACTATTATATACAAGTTTGATACATTATTTACTGGTATTTGGTGAATTTCTCGCATTTTCTTGTTCTTTTTCTTTTTCTTCTTCTTCTCATTCTTCTTATACACCTATATACATAGTGTACCAAGAATATTTTCACTCTGTGATTATACATCTTTAAACACTTTTATATAACTATATACATAATGTACCTCTTTATATAAATGTGTATAATATTGTATAAAAGTGTATAAACATCACGGACGAAATTTTTGTACGATTTTCACTTGCAATTCTTGTATAAAACTAGTCCAAATCTTCAGCAAATAGCTTCAAACTTTGTATACAACCTACTTAGACTATTTCTAATAAGTTTAAACAATACCCACTCCAAATTTCTCACAAAATCATAATCGAAATTTAACAAGATTAGCATTAAAGGAGATGAGATTTTAGGTTTCTCGCGTCTTTTTTTTTTTTTTTTTTCGTTTTGCAGTTGTGATATATAAACCTGAAGATATACAAAATATATAATATAAAAAAAACAATTCAGAGAAGTATTGGTTAGGAGGAAGGCACGAATGAGTGTTGACTGAATGGGGAACTTATTTTTGTTTTCAGTTTTGTTTGCATATGATTCTTTTTTATTAATTAAATAAAATATTTATGGATGAAAAATAAGGAGAGAGCTACAATATGGGTATGTAGGAATAAATGAGAGGTCGTTATAATTAGAGAGAATGGAAAACGAAAAGATCTTATTGATATTTGGCTATATATTTGCAAACTTGTAATTGGGCTAAAATAGTGCAAGGTCAACTTGGTAAAAATTGCACGGGGCGCCCTATTTAGGCACCCCCTGTAGCCGCTTTGTCTTTTTGTTTGCATCCGTACACACTTTTTAAAAAACTTCAGCTTCCCTTTATAACTGAATAACTTCAACTCTAGAGCTGAAGTTTCCGGGTTACTAAACAAAAACTTCAGCTCTAGAGCTGAAGTTTTTATTTTATAACTTGAAAACTTCAGCTCTAGAGCTGAAGTTTCCGGGTTACTAAACAAAAACTTCAGCTCTAAAGCTGAAGTTTTTATTTTATAACTGGCAAACTTCAGCTCTAGAGCTGAAGTTTTCTAGTTACAACATAGAAACTTCAGTTCTAGAGCTGAAGTTTCCTAGTTACAACATAGAAACGTCAGTTCTAGAGTTGAAGTTTCCTAGTTACAACATAGAAACATCAGCTCTAGAATTGAAGTTTTTATTTTATAACTTGCAAACTTCAGCTCTAGAGCTGAAGTTTTCCGGTTACAAAGGCAAAAACTTCAATTCTAGAGCTGAAGTTTCCCGGTTACTAAACAAAAACTTATAAAATAAAACTCGCGAGTTACAAAATAATAACTTCAACTCTAGAGCTGAACTTCAGGCCCGGCTACTAAAATGCTAAAGTTTTGTGTAATTGCCTTTGCTACTTCAGCCCCGTGTGCTGAAATTATGTGAAAAAGCGAGTACGCTTGCAATTTTTTTTGCAAAGCGGGCACAGGTTAAAATGTGGCACAAAAAGCGGGTATAGATGCAAATTCCCCGTCAACTTGTGGAATGCATTATTATGTAATTTTATCCTCCTTAAATGTGGTAGAGGAAATAATATTGTTAGAGACTTGGGGTAAAGGAAAAGAAATTAGTATAGAATAAGAGTAAAAAAATAAAATAAAAATTGTCTTTTTAGTATATCTTATCGATTTATCGATAAACCGATAACCGAAGAGGACAAAATCGAAATCAAAATAGATAACTCGATGAGGAAAATTTGGAAATCGAAATCGATAAACCGATAACAAATAATCAATTCGATTTATCGATAAATCGATTCGAATGCGCACCCCTATTGTAGCAGCGTACTTTGATGCAAGCATCAATCGTTGATTCAGCCACATGTGATTCTCACATCATAGTTGTAAAACAAAAATTCTCTCTAGGTTTGGCTAAATTCATCCTACTACTGCAACACATTATCCAAGGGTGCAGTTTATTAAACAAAAATAAAGAACAAGTCCAAAACAATAAAAGAGCTTGATGACTTAAGTTTAGGACAATATCCCCATTGACATACACATTTAGGAGCACTAGAAAAAGCCGATGAAGAAATAACTGGACGTAAACTGAAAAGAACAGAGGGGACGTTGAATTTAACTTAACTTTACAAATATCATGACAAAATTTTTTAATGTTATCTTGAACCAAACTGTCTTCGATGAAACGCTTCTGTATGACATAGTCCACTCAAATGAACAAGCATGCTTTGAATGAATGGAGAAATTACCGATATCTTAGGGTGTTTTGTTGTGAATGAAGAACTAATGAATGAATGCATTGAATGAAATTACTAGTTATGAAATTATCATAGAGGCTAATATAAATATAATGAGAACCAGACATTTCCAACTACTTCGACTCGTGGTTTGCAGGTGCACTGCTGTTTTGCTGCTGCTGCTGCTGCTTTGCCTGCGCATGCTGTTGATGTTGCAATGAAGCTTTTTCTTGTTGTTGTTGCTGATGCTGCAACTGATGCATACTTAGTTGAGTAGCCTGCTGTCGCTGCAAGTGGAACATCTGGGGATTGAGAGTAAGCTGCTGAAACTTTGCAGCATCTCCATTTAGTTCAGCAGTAGCAATCTTCAAGCGTTGAACTTCAGCAGTTAATGCTTCATTTAGAGCTGCCATATTCAAAAAAAAAATAAAATCATAAGGTTTGATACTTATATTTAAATAAACAAACAACAGAAGGTTTGACACTTGACTTCTAGGCCACAAAAGCTCACAGGACTTAAAATTTTGGAGATTTGCATTTTTAATATTAGCATTGTCACAAACAGAATATCATAATCAATCCAGAAACCATGCTAAAATGCAAGCAAATATCAATCAGTCATCTCGGAGGAAGAGACGCAACATTTTGGCTGAAAAAGAAGGTTTTGATTATTGACTTCTAGACTGCAAAACCTCACAGGCTTCAAAATTTTGGAGATTTGCATATTTATTATCAGCATTGTCATAAACAGAATATCATAATCGATCCAGAAACAATGCTAAATGCAAGAAACATCAATCAGTCATTTCGGAGGAAGAGCAACATTTTGGCTGCAGTGAAACCATATCACATAAAGTGAATACCTGAGTGCGAACTCACATATAATTTGAGTAGAGATATGAGTGTAATGTATCGCAAAAGAAAGATGCATACCATCACGGAGATGAGCCTGCTGCTCCATAGCTTGCAGACGGAATTTTAGCTCATTGTTTTGGCTTGTGAGTCCAGAAGAATCTCTCTGAATGCAATTAGAAGACACGTCCAAGATATGAGAACAGGAAGACAAGAAGCTTTGAACTAAACGATACCGAAAGTAGAGATGATTACCTGCAGTAGAGTGAGTTGAGCAGACAATGTGGTGGCTTCAGTCTGTAAGGTTTGTACCTTATGTTCCAACTCCGCAATATATCTCATCTTTCGCTCTTTCGAACGAGCAGCAGACTGACGGTTGGCCAAAATCCTAAAACAATAAGTATAAATTATATGGTAAGTCAGCAGCACGGAGAAAAGGAAATCAAAATCCATGCATCACTTTGAAGGGAATAATACCTTTTGGCACGTTTTGGATCAGCTAAGGCTATCTCAGCAAGTTTCTCGTTCGCCATAATTTTCTTCAATTCAGCTCCATTGAATTCGCCATTCCCAAACTCCAAACTGAAACTCTCCGAATTCGCATCAAGTGAATTTGTGGGTGAGAGTTGGCCATGGAGTGGTCCAGGGGATGGAGGCAACTTCGGCGACTCGTCACCAAAGTTTAACTTCCCCATAAAACTGTCCATCGAAACACTCCTGTAGTGCCTAACGGTCGGAGCAATATCTCCCCCGGCACTCCTTTTGATCCCCTCCCTCTTCTCAGTTGAAGAAGACATCCCTAGTGTATGCATACTGCTGCCGCTGTCATTCACACTGCTTGTTGCTTCATTGTCACTGCTGTCACATCCATTTGTCTTTGTACCGCTGGCTCTACTATCTAAATCTTCACGGTTCTCATTACCCTGCTTCTCATCTATACCCGAGGAGTTCAATGACTCGATATTGTCCAAATTCATATACGCGGAAAACAGGTCATCCACGACTTCTCCTTCAGATTTTCTTTCACCCATTCCCTCAGCATTTTTATCATTGCTTTTATCCCAATAAGCTTCACGTTTAACCAACTGTGCAGGACTCCTTGATGGAACAAGCGGTGGTGAGGACTGCATAATACTAGAAAAGCCAAACGGGATATCACTGTTAGACCTTCTATGAGCCTTACGAGGAGGAAGACTCTCTCCTACCCTTGATGAATTACACCTAGAGAAAGGTGAGGGTGGCAATGAGGAATGTGAATTTCCATCCCGATCCTCCATTGACACATCAGCTGCAACAGGGTCAGAGATGAAGGTCGAGAGGGATTCTTTATACGGTGAAGGGCTCAAAGGTGGTAATGAATCAAGTGAGAAAAATGATGGTTGTGATAAAGAACGCGAATGTGAGGGCCCTTGAGTAGTAAAATTCTGCATACCGTGTTGCTGACTAGTTGGCCTGCTAACTGGGATATGAGAATATGGCGAAATAGGAGGCATTTGTGGATGAGAAGGCGATACACCAACCCTTTTGGTACTATTTTCAACACCAAAATTAGGAGAAAACTGCCGCATTTGACCATGAAACTGGGAAGTAGACAGCTGGGGTATGTCAAGTTGGTTCGTCGAAATATATAGGGGTTTCTGTAGGGAAGAAGATGATGTCCCAAATGATGATTGAAGTCTCCGGATCATCTCAGTATTAGCTTCATCACTTTCACCCCCCATTTGCTCCAAATTTTCAACTATTATCAATCAGTGATCTTACTAAACCCTCCACTTCTACAATAAAAGATTCCTAATTTTGCAGTTCTTGGCACCTGAATTAGAAAGCTAAAATCTCCTAATCAATAGCACAAACCCCCAAAAGGGATTCCAACAAAAACCAAAAAATGACCAATTTTAATCATCAAACAAACAAACAATCATCAACAACAACAAAAACCCCAATGTAATCCCACAAGTGGGGTCTGTCGAGAGTAGAGTATACAAGACCTTACCCCTACCTTGAACGTAGATAGGTTGTTTCCTATAGACCCTCGGCTCACAAATATACAATTTCACTGAAACCAAATTACATTGCAAGCTCCAAAACAAGGAATAATCGAGAAATTGACATTCAGTAGGAAAAAAAAGTTGCAATCTTTGACCATCAAGTTCATAAATAACACAAAACCCAAAAAGGGTATCAAACAAAAACTAAGAAATACCCAAGTTTAATCTTCAAATAAACAATCAATAAACCAAGAAATGAACATTAAGTACTATAAAAACTGCAATCTTTAAACCATTAGCGGATCTACATATTTGAACTCGCTATTTTCAACTCAAACTAAAATCAAAAGGTCTTTAAATTACACAAATTCAAAGTAAATCCGAGCTTAAGAGTACCTGAAACTGAGCAATGACTGAAGGGTCTGAATATAAAACGGCAAAGGAGGAAATTTCTTCTCTCTATTTTTTTTCTGTGTGTTATTGCTGTCTTTTTGTTTGGTATATAATCTCTATAGCTATGAATAGTTACAACAACTAGTGTGATTTCATGAATATGACTACTACTACTGTCTACTGGTGCTTTGTTTCTGTAATTAGGAGTACTAGTACTCAAGACGCGTGAATTTAATATGAATTTCAATTTCATTTGGGTGGAATGTGAATTTGGGCTGCATTTCAATTTCATTCCGACTGCATTTATCCAATCTTTTTAGCTCTATCACCGCAGATTATTTAGCAATGAATTCCTCCATCTAATATACTTATATTCCCTCTTTTTTTTTTTTTTTAAATGTGTTCCATAAAGTTTTGCAAGATTTTTGAAAAAATTTCGAAAAAGAATTTTTTTAAGAACTTTTTTTCCTCAATCACAAAACTACAATATTTTTTTCATGTGAAATACATATATAGACATAATTTTAAATTTCAAATATCATTTTTTAACTTAACTCAAAATATAACTATTTTTCAAAAACTTAATTTCTATGTCCAAACGCGTACTTAGTCTTGTCACACTGAATAAAATTTAAACTTAGCTTAATATTAATATGAAAATATCAAAGTAATGATTGCAAAATTGCTTAATATAGAAAATTGGCTGGTTTTATACTAATTGTCACCCTATAGTAACACTCTTCTTTTATTTAAGTTTGGAATGGATAATGTGAGCAAACTCATAAAGACGGTGTTATTTAAATAATTACACAAATTTCATTTATGCTCGAACGCTTGCTACTTAGATAATAAATCAGTTAAAAACAATTGTAATAACAATTTATATTGATAGTATGAAAAACTTTCATTATGTCAAGTCTATTTAGAAAAGTTAATATATAGAAAATGTGTCAGTACGCTAACTTCAAAAATATTATCGAATGCAATCTTTTAATATGAAGGAAAAAGCAGAAGTTGTGAAAATTTTCTCTATGTATTTTTATTCACTTGTTCTTTATACAAATCTATGTATAGATACAAAAGAATGTAAATAAAATATTTCTATACACTTCTACTGTTTTCTATTGTCTAAAATCTAATTAACTAACACAAATATTTTTTACAATGTGTGTGAGCATGTGTGGTTCACGTGTAAACAATTCTAGACTCTTCTCTTCTGAAAATGAGAAATATCAAGTTGGATGGCTGTGATTTATTTCTCTTTTATCAAATCAACGTCCCAAATGGAGTTAGATGAAATAGCATCAATGCTCATGATTTGGGCACGTGTCTCTCTTCAAATAAGATTAGTGTCTCAGATATCTTCAGACATAAGCTCTAACAAATCCTTGGAGACACCGAAGTTTCTTTTCACTTCTTCTCCTCTCTTACTTCTTCTTCTCTCTTGTTTCTTCATTATTCTGTGAAGCATCTATTGAATCAACATAGGGGTTCTTATCTTCAACATCTCCCCTCAAGATGGAGGGGAGAGAATGGACCCCCAGCTTGCTCAAAACATGGCGATGAGAACCCCCAGATGAGGGTTTGGTGAACAAATCGGCGAGCTGACAGTCCGGGGGAACAAAAGAGAGAGAGATATCAAACCAGAAAGGAATTTTTGACGAACAAAGTGGCAATCGAGTTCCACATATTTGGTGCATTAATGAAAGACTGGGTTGTAAGCTATGTGAATTGCAGCCTAGCTATCGGAGTGGATAGGAACTAGTAAAGTAGGCTAGACTATGAGATCCCCCAAAAGACGAACGAACCAAGTGATCTCTGTTGTTACTCGACGCATAATACGATATTCAGCTTCGGCAGATGACAAAGAAATGGAAGCTTGCTTTTTGGATTTCCAAGAAATAGGGGCACCTCCAAGGGTAATAAAGAAACCACTGACTGAGCGTCTAGAATCGCGACATGCTACCCAATCAGCATCGCAAAAAGCCAGCAAATCATAAAAGGGGTGTGAGGATAGGAGAATTCCTTGTGAGGGATCTGTGCGGAGGTATCTCAACACACGAAGAGCAGCAGAATAATGGGAAATGCAAGGCTTTTCCATATATTGGCTTAGTGATAGAACAACAAAAGAGAGGTCAGGTCTGGTGTTCGTCAAATAGTTAAACTTACCAACAAGATGGCGATAGACACTTGGGTTGTCCATTGGTTCTCCCAAATCTACTTGAAGCTTGATGGAAGGGTCAAGGGGTGAAGAAATTCTACTTCCTGAACAGTCGAACTCTTGTAGCAGTTCTAAGGTAAATTTTCGTTGGCTTATAATGAATCCCTGCTTTTCTCTGAGAATTTCCACGCCTAGAAAGTAATGAATATGCCCTAAATGTTTCACTTTGAATTCTAAATTGAGAAAACCAGTGATTTGTGTAATCTCAATGGTATCATCCCCTGTGAGTAGGATATCGTCAACATATACTGCTAGGATAGAAACAAGGGCACCATTGTGCTTATATAAAAGAGAGTAGTCATTGAGAGAACTAGAATATCCTTTAAAACTCAAAGCTCCTGCAAGTTTGGCATACCAATGTCTGGATGCCTTCCTTAACCCATAAAGGGACTTCTTTAATAGACAAACCTGATTTGGTTTATGTGGAAGAACACCTGCAGGGGATTTCATATAGACCTCTTCTTATAATTCTCCATGTAAAAATGTATTATTCACATCAAGCTGTGACACCCTCCAACCTCTCTTCACAACCACAGTCAAAAGACACCTTATAGTGGCCATTTTGACCACTAGAGAGAAAGTTTCAAAATAATCAATCCCTTCTCTTTAAATGTCCCCCCTCACTACTAGCCTAGCTTTCAGCCTTTCCACAGTTCTATCTGAATGATGTTTTACCTTGTATACCCACTTACAAGATAAAGCTTTCTTCCCTGGAGGCAAATCTACCACATCCCAAGTGTGGTTTTGTTGCAAAGCTGTAATTTCTGCATCCATGGTAGCTTGCCAACCTGGGTGATTAGAAGCCTGTATATAGCTGCTAGGTTCAGAAATGGTAGATAGGGATTGAACTAGATGTTGATTAGAAGGAGATAAAATTGCAAAAGAGAAAGCATTAGGAATAGCAGGTTGATTGAAGCAAGAATCAGTGAGATTAGAAAGAATGATGGCATTGCACACATAGTTTGTCAAATAGGCAAGCCTTTGAGAAATTCTGTCAGACTTTCTAATAGGTGGTGGGGGTGTGGGAATTATATTTCTGGATGTTGGGTTAGGGGGTGAGTAGGAAGGAATGTAAGATTCACTTGGGATTGGTGTGGGTGCAGCTTCAGAGTGTGGTGAAGAGTGTAGAACATTGGGTGAAACAGGGCTAGAACTAGATGTCCCAAGAGGTGTTGAATGAGTGTATGAAATAGGTGAATTTGATGAGTGAGTAAGTTCTAGCTGTTGTGAAGAAGATTCATCTCTGGGAGCTGGAGAGTATGTATTGGGAGTTGGGCGAGTTGACATATCTGGTGCAAAAGTATGAGTGGGATTAGAACAAGATGGAAAATAGATGGAAAAGTGTGCTTGGAAAAGGAAAAATATCTTCATGAAATTAGATATCCCTGGAGACAAATACCCTTTTTGTATCTATATCCAGTACCTTGTATCCCATTTGTCCTTGTGCATATCCTAAGAAAATATAAGTCTTGGCTCTAGTTTCCAAATTTCCTCTGTTCTGAGATAAGGTGGACAGATAGCACAAACATCCAAAACTTCTTAAAATCTCATATGTAGGCTCTTTCCCAAATAGAACCACATATAGTGTTTTCTCAATACCTTTGAGGGGAACCTGTTTATCAGAAATGTTGCAGTTAAAACACACACTCCCCAATATTGGAGTGGAATCTTGGATTGAAATAGTAATCCCCTAGCAATCTCCATAAGGTGTCTATATTTCCTCTCAACTACCCCATTCTGTTGAGGTGTAGCTACACAAGAGATTTCGTGAAGAATACCTTGTTCTTGAAAGAACCTGGATTATTGTGTTCCCTTTCCCAATTACCAAGCATTGTCTAATCTCACCCTTTTTACTTTCTTGTTGAACTGTCTTTCAACCATAGAGAGAAAAGACTTTAAAACTGGAAAAGCATTGTTTTGGTACTCAATAAGAAAGTCCAGGTTGCCCTACTAAAATCATCAACTATGGTCAAAAAATAGTTGTATCCACTATATGTAATAGTCTTAAAGGGACCCCAAGTATTTATGTGAATGAGGTCAAATGGAGATGTAGTTCTGACTTGGCCAATGGGAAAAAGAAGCCTAGTTTGCCTTGCCTTAGCACAAACGTGACACACAGGATTAAAATCTGAAGGAAAATGAACAAAGCTAAATTTCTTCATTAATGAAAAGGGCAAATGCCCTAACCTTACATGCCATTGAGTTACATCTGAAACAGCATTTGCAAAAACAGAAACTGGAAATGAAACTTTACTAGGTACTAGATTGGAATCACTTCCTTTTGGAATGGAAATTACATTCTGAATAAATAGAATTCTAGACTCCGAAGTTCTAGGCTGGAGTAGATATAATCCATCTCTTACTTCACCAAAAACTTGTCTCCTCCTCGTTAAAGGGACCTGCAATAGACATTCACTAGAAGTAAGATTGATGATGCATTTGAATTGAGTGCATAACTTATGAACAAATAACAAGTTATACTTGAAAGATGGAACATAAAAAACTCTTTCTAGGATCATATCTGGCTAAATGCAAACTTCCCCTATGTGTGTGACAAACAGTTGAAAAGAATTAGGCAAACTTATATGTAAAGACATGGGTAATGGTGTTAGAGTTAGGAAAGACTTGGAATCAAAACACATATGTTCTGAGGCACCTGAATCAATTATCCAGGATTTAGTATTAAAAATAGCAAGACATGTTCCTGAATATTTGAGAATAGTACCAGCAACACCATTGGCACTAATTTCTGAGGTTGCATTTCTTGTACTCCCCACCCGCACCTGTCTGATTATGTTTACCAGTTCAGATACATGTTCCTTGCTGGAAAATTATACTTGATTGTTAAGGTTTGCTTCACTGTTCTCATCAAACTCTCCATCACCCTGCTGATATGAAACTACAACATTTGATTTTATTGCTGCTCCTTGAAAATTTCCACCCTTAGTGAATTGGAATTCTTCAGGGAACCCCATAAGTCTGTAGCAATAAGTCCTTATATGTCCTATCTTTGAACAATGGTTGCAAGTAACATTTGGATTAAATTAAGATTTCTTTGCCTTATACTTATATTGTGTGTTTCCTGGCTTTTGTTGAGAACTCCAACCCTTTTGCATTTGGTTGTTTTTCTGTGGAAATTTATTCTGTGATCCTACCATAAAGGAAGCCCCATCAGTAGGATATTGTGGGCTTATATAGATCTCCCATTGGCTCTCATCTTGTAGTAAGAGTGAGTAAGTTTGATCCATGCAAGGAATAGGACTAAGCATTAGAATGTTTCCCCTTGCTTGTGCATAAGCATCATTCAGTCTCATGAGGAATTTAATGACCCTTTGATCTTCCATGAACTTAGCCATCTTCTTCTTTTCATCACAGATACATGCACAAGTGCACCCTAAGTGTGAGCTAAATGAGTCTAGCTCATCTCATAGTCTATTAAGTGTGGTGAAGTACCCTGATATGTTGCTGTTTCCTTGACATATTTTTGAAATTTCCTTCTGCAGATGATATAGTTTTGCTCCACTAGACTGCCCAAACCTATATTCCAGGCTGATCCAAAGGTCCTTAGCAGTCCTTGAATAGATGACACTGTCACCTATCTCTTTGGTCAAAGAATTCAGCAACCAAGAGGTTACCATGTCATTGCACCTACTCCACAATGAATATTCTTTATCATCCATTGCTGGTTCAGCAATAGAACCATTGGTGAATCTAATTTTGTTCTTGGATGAAATTGCAACGAGGATAGATCTCTTCCATCCTGGGAATCCTCTTCCATCGAATGGTAAAATCACAAGAACTATTCCTGGATTATCAGAAGTGTCAAGATCCAAAATCCACTAAGGGTCGTGGTAGCACCGGACACCGCTATCAGGCCAGCCAATTTGATTACCGATTTAAAATCCTCTTTTAAAATACATCAAATTCCAGAAATTTCCTTCCATTTTCACAAATAAAAAGGGTTTTGCTTCAATTCAAGTCAACGATAACAATTAAATCAAACTTTTCGAAAACCATCCCAGAACCCGGTGTCACAAGTGCATGAGCGACTACTGATAATGAAATAAAATACAACCTCTGTCCGGAATCCAATGGACAGGAAATAAATAATCAAGTACAGAAAGGAACTACACTAGCTACAGGTCGCCTCGCAAATTTGCAGCTCACATAGTCCCAGAGTTATCCATGCCGCTACGCCAATAGGATGCTAGAAGTGTACATGTACCTGTGCAACAAAAATGCACAGAAGTGTAGTATGAGTACGTAATCAACGTGTACTCCGT
>MU711719.1:234485-276618 GCA_026770625.1 Nicotiana glauca | reverse complement strand
TACCACTTATGGTCTTTTCTCATGGCTGAAATAACCCATCAATTCGCTGATAACCAGAAATCACGCAAGTAGTTAACCATACAGCCCAATCATAAGTGGTGGGACTCTCCCACTTAGCTTGAAGCCACCATTTTATAATTCCTAAGTTCGCCCAACCTTTTTACCTCTTATTGGCATAACCTCGCGCCATAAATTATAAAAAATTCTCGGAATCTTCTTGCAAATCCCCATCTTCCATATTCTAAATCATCATCCCCATTTGCACGACCGATCTCCTTATTAAACGACCAATATAATTCCTTGCAGCAGCTTCGCCAACCACGCGACCGCTAACCTGCTCACGGGGGAAAAACCCATCTAGGGAAATCACCTACCGACATCTTCCCATGTCGCTGCACGGGGTACATTCACTATAAAACCAATAGCCCATCTTGAGTCCGAGCTGACCTTCCAGTTGCACAAGTCCGTTCTCCCCTCGCGGGCATCAATTAAATGTGCGCCAATATCCTCCCAATTCAGAGTTATGCTGCATCCTCCTTCGCGTCAAGCAGCTCCTTTCCGCTATATCAAATCTCTTACCGCATAATGGCCCATGCTTAAAGTTCGCTCCGTAGGCCCCAATTACTAATATCCAAAATTCTCCGATCATCCCAAACTCTCCTTAAGCCGCGTAGTCATCCCACTATCGAGCCCATACGCAACACCCGCCACTCTCCCACTTTGGCGGATCTCGTCTCTTTAATTGACCACTCGACCTTGCTCCTCATACATGGCCTTCTAGAAGTTTTGAACACCGCCTGACACTTCCCACATGTCCTTCCTCACACTTTGCCGCTCACTTGTTGCCTTAAATAAAAATCTATCTTCATAGTACTTGAATCCACAATAGCTGCTAATCTTTAAGTCTTTCCGAATGCCATCTTTATCGATCCGTCATTATTAGAAATTTTGATTCGATCTTGAACCATCACACCATGCGTCAACTGACAATCGTATCTCCAATACTATTTCATACTATCCTGCCATAAGGCAAATTGTAGTAGATTATAACATCAACGATCTTGGTACGTTCCAATAGGGCCACGACACCCCATTATAGAAGAGAGCTCCACCACGCTTGCAAATACTAGGTCTCATTACTTCCACCAGCCCAAATCTGACCATCCTTAGTCCATTGCCTTTCCCTTCCCGGGAATAAAATACTGGATCCCTTGATTACACGCTGAGTAAACTTCCCTTCAATTCATCCCCTGCGCCAACACATGGGCAAATATCCTACCATCACAACCACACTGCGGAATAATAGTTTATAAGCATCATGGCAACTTGTGTCTAGCCTCAAGGCTCTCAGAATATCTGTTACTGAGCTGAATAATAGAATACCCTTCCATAAAGCAACTATAATAGTCCAATTAACTATACCGGGAAAATCATCCCGAACCACATTTGTAGTGCCATTTCAATTCTTCAAATTCTCAAATTCTAGCAAGCACTCGCGTCGCGTAAGATTGAATAGGAAGAAATCAAAGGCATAAGCCTCAAAGAGTCGAACCGCACGATAAGGAAACCAAGAAGGGAAGTACTCCTAACAGTCCTGCAGCCTCCCGAGGATAAGTACAGACGTCTCCGTACCGATCCGCGAGACTCTACTAGACTTGCTCATGACTCGTGAGACCGACGGAAACCTAGTGCTCTGATACCATGTTGTCACGACCCAAAATCCACTATGGGTCGTGGTGGCGCCAGACACCGCTATCAGGCCAGCCAATTTGATTACCGATTTAAAATCCTCTTTTAAAATACATCAAATTCCAGAAATTTCCTTCCATTTTCACAAATAAAAAGGGTTTTGCTTCAATTCAAGTCAACGATAAAAATTAAATCAAACCTTTCGAAAACCATCCCAGAACCCGGTGTCACAAGTGGATGAGCGACTACTGATAATGAAATAAAATAGAACCTCTCTCCGGAATCCAATGGGCAGGAAATAAATAATCAAGTACAGAAAGGAACTACACTAGCTACAGGTCGCCTCGCAAATTTACAGCTCACCTAGTCCCAGAGTTATCCATGCCGCTACGCCAATAGGCTGCTAGAAGTGTACATGTACCTGTGCAACAAAAATGCACAGAATTGTAGTATGAGTACGTAATCAACGTGTACTCAGTGAGTATCCCGCCTAATCCCGAAGGGGTAGAGACGAGATGGCCAATTCCGACACTCACTAGAGGTCAAATAGCAATAATTCTATAAGTGCAGGGAAATCATGGATTTATATAAAAGTTCAAGTTGTGAAGCCAGAAAACAGGTAAACACCTCGAATAATAAATCAAGGCCTTCTAAGGTTTATCCTTTATTATTTCATCGGTTCATATAAAGCCACGTAGGGCCAATTTCACAATTACAAATTTCCAAGTAATAAATAAACATGCGCAAATCACGCCGAGGTCGACGGCCCGCTCCAACAGAATGTAAATTGTGCACTGTCGAGGGTCGAGCGGCACGAACCATAGATGCATCTATTATCACCAAGGCATTCGACCCGTTCCATAATTAAACACATATCCTGCTCGCGAATCATCCATGAGACGCAGGCACACATAAAGTACATGCTCAATCAGTCACATAAGAATTTATCGGGAAATATTTATTCAAATAAAACCAATTCCCCTTTAATAATTTAAGAAATGAATTTTAATTCTTTTAGGAATTTACTTACTAATTCGATGTGAGTTAAGCAATTGAAGCTACCAATGCGTTCACAATTCATCCACGTATACATGCTTTTGAGTCCTGACTACCCGGACAATAGCATAATAGTAGCTACGCACGGACTCTCGTCACCTCGTGCGTGCGTAGCCCCCCACAAATAAGAGCACATAACCATTTTACTCACCTATGGGGTAAATTTCCCCTCATAGAATTAGAAAGGAGACTCACCTTGCTCCGAGGGCCCATAACCGACATTCCATGCCCTTCTGAAGACTTGAATCGATGCACAACGCTCGAAAACTAGCCAATAATTATGTAAATCAATTAATATATGCTAAGGTACTTATTATAATCTAATTTATAACAATTCCTAACCCCAATCGAAAAGTTGACAAAAATGCCCTCGGGCCCACGTGCCCGAAATCCGAACTTTTTCGAAGATTAAGTTTACCCATAGCCTCACGAACTAAATATTATTTATTCTCAATTCCATGCCCAAAATCGTGATCAAAATCCAAGTTTTATAATTTTGTAGGTTTCCAACCAAAACCCCAATATTTACACTAATTCCCATGCTTAATCTCATATATGATCAATGTGTTTAACTTATAATAGGTGAGAATAACTTACCTTAACATTGATGGCGAAAATACCCTCCTTGAAGCTCTCCACAATCGCCCCAAGCCATGAGAATATGAGAGAAATGAACCAAATCACGACTTAAATTAAGCTTCTACCTTCAGTCGTTTCCGCTTCTGCGAAATTATTACCGCTTATGCGGTCCCGCTTTTGCGGTCAAATCTTCACTCCTGCGATCCCCAATCTCCAGCCAATTTTCGCTTAAGAGGAACCCAAACCGCATCAGCGGTCCCGTTTAAGCGGTCTAGAAACCGCTTCTGCGATTCCTCCCCAAGCCAGCCTTTCCGCTTCTGCGACCTCTCCTCCGCAGATGCGGTCCCGCTTCTGCGGAGCCTTGACCGCATCTGCGGTCCCCCAAGCCTTAGCCCAAAACTGCTTCTGCGGTTATTTCCTCGCTTTTGCGGGGCCGCTTCTGCGGTCCCATTTTCGCAGAAGCAAAAATACCAGATACCAGCAAACTCAGCTCTTTCAAAAATCCAATTTTTGATCCGTTAACCACCCGAAATCCACCCGAGATCCCCCAGGACCCCAACCAATCATACCAACCAATCCTAAAATACATTGCGGACCTGCTCTAGGCCTCAAATCATATCAAACAACACCAAAATTACGGATTACACCTCAATTCAAGCTTTATGAACTTTGAAGTTTCCAACTTTTATTTTCGATGCCGAAACCTATCAAATCACGTCCGATTGACTTTAAATTTTGCACACAAGTCATATTTGACATTATGGACCTATTCCAACTTTCAAAATTTGATTCCGACCCCGATATGAAAAAGTCAACCCCTCGGTCAAACTCTCCAAAAAACTTCAACTTTCTATCTTTAGCCAAATGGCTTCAAAATGGTCTATGGATCTCCGAATTCACTTCCGATAGCACCCCCAACTCCAGAATCACTATACGGAGCTATTCACAGTCTCTGAATTTCAAATGGACGTTGATAACACCGAATGCACTTCAAACCAAACTTATAAAATTTCTTTTAAAATGTCAACTTCCACAATAGGCGCACAAAACGCTCCCGGGTTATCCAAAACTCAATCCGGGTATACTCCCAAGTCCGAAATCATCATACGAACCTGCTGGAACCTTCAGATCCCGATTCCGAGGTCGTTTACTCAAAATTCCAATCCTAGTTCATTCTTTCAACTTTAAGCTTCTGAAATGAGAATTCTCTTTCCAAATCAACTCCGAACTTCTCGAAATTCAATTCCGACCACACGTACAAGTCATAATACCTGAAATGAAGTTGTTCATGGCCTCCGACTGCTGAACGGAGCGCTAGTACTCAAAACGACCGATCGGGTCGTTACAAGAAGAGTGCAAGTGATAGGGACGATTGAAATCATTGTTGAATGCACTGGTTGTGGATCCAGATGTTGTGATGGCAGTTGCTGCTTCAGTACCAGTCATGGTTGAATCCAGAAATGGATAACAGAGAAAAAATTAGAAAGAAACTTGAGATGATTTGTGAATGGATCGAGCTTAACTCTGCTGTGATACCATGAAAGAAAAAGCAGAAGTTGTGAAAAATTTCTTTATGTATTTTTATTCACTGTAGCTTGTCCTTTATACAAATCTATGTATAGATACAAAATAATGTAAATAAAATATTCCTATACACTTGTACTATTTCCTATTGGCTAAAATCTAACTAATTAATAGAAATATTCTTTACAATGTGTGTGAGCATGCGTGGTTCACGTGTAAACAATTCTAGACTCTTCTCATCTGAAAATGAGAAATATCAAGTTGGATGGCTGTGATTTATTTCTCTTTTATCAAATCAACGTCCCAGATGGAGTTAGATGAAATAGCATCAATGCTGATGATTTGGACACGTGTCTCTCTTCAAATAAGATTAGTGTCTCAGATATCTTCAGACATAAGCTCAAACAAATTCTTGGAGACTCCGAAGTTTCTTTTCACTTCTTCTCCTCTCTTACTTCTTCTTCTCTCTTGTTTCTTCATTATTCTATGAAGCATCCATTGAATCAACATAGGGGTTCTTATCTTCAACATAATAATATATGATTTTTTTTTACATTTATTAAAAATTATTATCTAAAAAACAAAACCGTTAATTTGTTATAATANATAAGCTCAAACAAATCCTTGGAGACTCCGAAGTTTCTTTTCACTTCTTCTCCTCTCTTACTTCTTCTTCTCTCTTGTTTCTTCATTATTCTATGAAGCATCCATTGAATCAACATAGGGGTTCTTATCTTCAACATAATAATATATGATTTTTTTTTACATTTATTAAAAATTATTATCTAAAAAACAAAACCGTTAATTTGTTATAATATATATATATATATATATATATATATAAACTAATTATCGATTATTAATTTTTAAAGAGGTTAAAATATACAAGTCTCACTTAAGAGTTCGTTTGGACATAAAATTTTTTCACTTTTTTTCGAAATTGGTTTTTGGCCATAAAATTTCCAATTTTCACTTGAAGATGAATTTTGAAATTTTTTAAAAATTTAAAAAATTCCAAAAAATTATTTTTCAATATTCGCTCTGATCATTCACAAAACTTCAAAAACAACCCAAAATTATATTTATGTCCAAACACAACTCAATTTTCGAATACCATTTTCACTTGATTTATTTTTTTGGAATTTTATAATTCTTATGTCCAAATGCCCGCTTATTATTTTACAGAAAATGTATTTAGGGAAATACTGAAAATTTGATTGACTTGAAATTTTGGGGATGTGGGTCCCATTATGTTGGACACACGTGTTTGAATGTTATGCTTCTGATATGGATAATACAACCTTAGCTTTCCAATTTTCAATTGTGAAGCATTAATGGCCCACATATGGCAACTAATTGGGGCCAGCCCAAATGAGAGAGGAGAAGAACCTTTCTTGTCAACATTTATACCTCTGGCATCTTTATAGGTCCAAATAAATTTGTGCTCCGTGTGGTTTAACACTAAATGATCAATTTACTTTTTATATTGTGTCCAAAATAAATATTTATTTTTATAATAATTTTTTTTAATTTTTTCTTATAAAATTATTCTTATGTATATATTTCTAAAAAGTTTTGTTACTCATCACATTAAATATTTAATTAAGGGTAGTTTAGTCATACTAGATATTTTTATATAGAATTTAATATTTTTTTAATGGGTGTGTCAAAAACAAATTGGTCACTTATCTATATTATTATAAAAGTGGGAACCCCAAAAGTTAAAAGTTGAATTACTAAAATATCCTTTTAAATAACCTAAATTCCCTACCGATAAAATTATATATTACTTAATAATAGTATTTTAATTAAGAAGAACAAAAATAAGTGTCTTTTCCAAAAGGTTGTGTCCTGTCAGTGGGTAACAATCCAACCGTTAGCAAATAAAATCATAAAGAAGAAACTAGCGACGCCAAATTGGAAGTATGTTATATGTGGATTATGTTTCAAGAGTTACTTACTTTGGCGTCATTTATTCCCGTGTCATTCCATTGGATTATTGGAAATTTAAAGGCTATCATAGTTCACATAAGTTTCCCATAGTTTTATCTCACACTCTTCACATACAAAATTGATCACTGCCATTGTCGAATTCTCCGCCAAAGCAAACACATTATTAACTTTTTAGGTTTTCTTGCATATACATACACTAGGATTATTCACAAATTTTACACTTCAGTTTTTATATTCACGTCAACTTGAACCTGTGGTAAAAGTAAGTTGAACACTTTCTTCTTTAGCTATATATCTTTTTAATGTATCCCAAACTTTTTCTTGTAAAACAAGATTACATGGCAACTCTAATGAAATGTCAGGACGATTTGTAGTAAATCGTTTGCAATATAAATAGCTCTAGAATATGGATAAGTCCGATAAAAAATATTGTCATATAACTTATAACTCTGCTATATATTATCTGCTTTTTCTCTTACTTTCAAGATTCTACATATATTTGAGAAAGATGAAATCACACATATTTATTTATAATTTTGTGAATTCATTTCTACCGTTTTTTTTTACATTCCTCAAGTTACATTAATGTAAATAATATTATATATTTATACTGGATTTATTGTTGTTGTATATCTGGGTCATTTTAGAAGAGTAGAGGGACAAAACAACATCAAAGTCCATCATTTTAATAAATGTATTAATTCCTTCTATGGTGTTTTTTAAATTTAATTATTCTTATTTTTAATTTATTTTCTCATCTTATAAGTATTTATTTGTTGAATATTGTTTATATTATCTAACTCCTATATAGTTAAATGGGGAGCGGAACGAGAGTTATTTGTCATGATAAGTTTAATGTGCAAAAAATATCATAATCATCCGAGGAACAAATCAAGCTCTAAGAATTTATTAAAATATAAAAAATCAAATAATTTTAGATAATACATGGGTATATAGATCTTTTTCCTTAACTCTATCTTATTTTATTATCTAATTTTCATGACCGAAGAAAAACACTCATTATGCAATTCAATCTTTGTTTTTGTTATTGTTGTTGCTGTATGCAATTCAGTCCTTCATATCTCCATATGAGATTTAGACTCTAACACTTAGATGTGTAATTAAATATTATGAAGCTAAAGAATTTTTTCATGACATGTACATTAAAATAAAAGGCAAAACTTAAATATTTCAGAAAAATAATCAATCTTGAAAGACAATTGTGCCAAGGTGCAATTGAATTGAATGACACGGAGAAGATAAAATAGATCAAAGAATGCTACACTTCTGATATTTTCTATTGGAGCAATTCGATTTTAAAAGGAAAATATACCAAAATTTAATTGATAGTGTGATGGCTAGAAAATAGAGTTAGAGTTGTCGAAGAGAATGCCTTTTGAGTTATTCTTGAAAGATCTAAGGTTACGCGAGAATGCTAGCTGGTCTATTCAAATTTGTAACTTATAACTAAATCAATATTTTTTTAATATGCAGTTACAATTTTTAGTATTATATATTTTGTAAAAGATTGATCTAGTTACACGTGCAACACACATGCGGAGAGACTAGTTATGAATACGAGGGAATACTATTCATTAATTCTTTTTCAAATTAATCTAAATAATGTCCGCTCAATCGCTTAAACTAAAAATAATTAATAAATATATATTATACGTATAATTTATGTATGCCATTTAGAAACAGGTAAATTGGACCGGCAATTACAATATTACCGTTCTTTTTTTATTCTTTCTCTTTTGCCATTTTGTATGGGAAGAGGGTATTTGGAAAAAGTTTTTTAACGCTTGTTATTTGCATGAAAATCTTTTTTTATACTCGAGGTTTATGCCGATGACTATATAATACGGGCGAGAAGATAAGTTTTTATTGTGTTTGCATTAATACAATAAATATATGATATGTATCTCTATAATTAGCACATTCTTGAATCATTTTTGTCACCATACACCAATCGTGATTACATAATATTATAATTTAGTGTAAACGTTAGTATGAATAACTTTGTTTTTTCAAAGAAAGGAGAGACTAAGTGGGCGTTTGGACATAAGAGTTGTAAAATTCAAAAAAAGGGTGAAAAAAATTTCAAGTGAAATGGTATTTGAAATATAGAGTTGTGTTTGGACACGAATATAATTTTAAATTGTTTTTGAACTTTTGTGAGTGGTTTGAGTGAAATTTTGAAAAATAATATTTTGAAATTTTTCAAAATTTCCTTCAAGTGAAAATTGAAAATTTTATGAACAAACGTTGATTTCGAAAAAAGCCAAATTCTTTTGGAGAAAAGTAAAAAATTTACTACGTCCAAACGGACTAAGTTTGTTGATGAGATATGAACTATATATGTACACCATTTGTGTGGACTGAAGTGCAAAACTAGAATGCAACTATTTCTTCTTCTTCTTCTTCTTCTTCTCTTCCTTATGTTTATTTTTTATTTCTGTTCCTTATGTTTATTTTTTATTTACTTAGTAAACGATGAGGAAGAAAATGTTCAACTAATTAAGTGTATATTAATTAGTCAAAATGGAATTCGAACTATGACATAACTTATGGCGACTTGTCTTTTTTTTTTTAGTCAATAATTTATTATAAATAATCTCTTTACTTTTACAAAATAGGGGTAAAATCTTCATATATACTATCGTCTGAAACCTTATTTTATGGGATTATAGTGAATTTGTAATTGTTGATGGTTATATGGCAACTTGGCTAAATCATTAAGGACGTCAGGAACTTAATTATTTGGACAAATAAAATATACTATACTCTTTAACATAATAGTTCTTTATCCCACAGGCTTATTTATAACCAATTTATTACGCTATAGACTAATTAAACCATCCAAGTACAAGAGCAACCCCACCAGTTTGACTAGGCTAAAGCAAGGAAAAAAGTTGATAAGAGTAATAATTACGTTTTGGCTCAATGGAATTTTGGAACCTCCCGTTTGATCAAGATTCAAAGAAAGTTTTTTTTTTTTCAAAAGCGCTTTTCTCAATAGTATTTTTGGTGAGAAGTAGTTTGTATTTAGTTAATTAGTTTGAAAAATACTTCTAAGCAGCAATTAGTGTTTGACCAAGCTTTAAAAAAATTACTTCTAAGTGTATTTTTCTCAAAAAAGTAATTTTGGAGAGAAAATACTTTTTTCTGCTTCTCCAAAACTGCTTCTGCTTCTCCTCAAAAACACCTTTTTTCCTTCCAAAAGCTTGGTCAAACACCTCAATTTTTGGCCAAAAGTGCTTTTGGAAAAAAAAAAAACTTTTGGCCAAAAAGAAGCTTGGCCAAACAGGCTATAATGCTGCTTATTTCTTCTCAAGGATAACCACATGTTGCATATTTTTCAAACTTGGACCATGGCGGAGTTATAGGGTTTTGTATTAGGCACGTGAACCTATGGCCTTTACGTAAAACTAAGTATTTTATATTATATTTTTTGGAATTGATCTAATATCATCTGTTGTCACACATGCTCCACAAAGACTGAATAGTACACTTGGTGAAATATTAAGTTATTTACCCAAAGGTACAGTAATTGATTCTCACTTAATTTTTTTTCTCCTTTAATTTCTTTAGTGATACATTCATATTTTAAAAATCGTAGATCCGACTACAATGCATTTTTGGTTCTTTTCTTGTTTGGTGTCCAAGGCGTTAGCCATGGGGTTGTATTTAATTATTTTCCAAAAGTTCAACCTTTTAGGTGCATGACACCAAAAGTTCAAGAAATCTATGTTTCTTGAATGCATGGGACATGCTGTCGTGTTTCATATTGTGCCTTGTTTGACTAAGATTTCCCTTTCAATATTCCACATAAGAGTAATTTAAGTTTTATGCAATCAAATAGTGTAAAATATTATACAATTAGATTATTTAAGCTGATTACTTGTACAGTAGAAATAGGACCTATACGATTCGTAGGCTTGAGGATCACTTCAAGAGAGCGAGTCCGAAATAGAGTGGGTCTGAACCCGATGGCAGAGTTCGAAGTTTGAGTGCCAGAGTGTCCGATAAATATCAAGGCCGAGCATGATCAACCTCGAGATAGTGGCGGTGTGCTTTTATAACAGAAAAGTCGAGATTCCCGTAATGGCTCAAAGATCAAGGCGTAAATTCCGGAATGGATTTGTACGAACTCGTACTAGGTGGTTAGACAGCTGTCCAATTAGATTCCTTACTAAAAGAAGAAATGTACCTTATTTAAGTCACTCCTATTATATAAAGGCGAGCCCAACCATTTGTAGGCATCATCTAATCATTGATAAAGAATATACTCTCTTACTTTTTGGCTCATTGTTCATCAGATTTGACCTTCAGCTTTATTATCCTTGCTTTCTTGTTCTTGGTCCATCTCGAGGTCACTTTGGCTCGAGGTCAAAATTGGTATACAGTCTGGTTTGATTTTACTTGTTCCTTTCATTTATACTTTAGATTTCTTGGTTATTAATTAGTATTGAACTAAATCACGTATCTTTAAAACCATAAATCAAATTTAATTGTTACTTGTATTTTCGAGATAAATAATTTGGCGCCCTCCGTGGGGCTAAAGATAATAGTGATTATTTCAGTATCGATTCTGATAACACACGTTATTTTCACACTTGTTCTTGTCAAGAATTTTATTCTAAGGATTAAACATGTCAAACTCACAAAACGCACTTGTTCACGACAACGAAGGTCTTGGATTTCGTGGAAAAAACAACAATGTAGGGGTCGGTGTACCACCGATAAACCCTAGGGAAGTGCCAAATATAGAACCAGTTGATGTCAGTTCACACATTGCTTTGAATGCAGGTTTAGGCTCGAACCCAAGAGGAAGTGCACGTAGAGAAGTCCGATCTGGAGCCAAGGAACACAAGGTATATGAGATGGGGGAGTCAGCCTCCAAGTGATATTCGAGATGTTGCAAGCTCAGCAGATTGCCATCACTCAACTTCAAAGTCAGAATAAAACTCTGAGTATATCCGAACTAGAAATACTCGACGTGTTGAACCGGCGCTAGAGAGGTCAATCGAAAATGGCTCGGGGACCGACTCTACAATTATGAGGATACTCGAGAGCTCAACAAGAGGATTGAATCCGGGGAAAAAAGGATTGATTATAACTCCCGTATCGATCAAATACCAGGAGCTCCCTCGATCTCGAAGGGATTGGATGCTAAGAAATTCGTACAAAAGGACGTTCCCTCCTAGTACGGCTCCGAAGCCCATCACAAAAAAGTTATGTATGCCTGATATACCTAAATACAATGGAACCTCTGACCTAAATGAACACGTTACTTCTTACACGTGTGCCATAAAGAAAACGACTTGGAAGATGACATAATCGAGTCGGTACTACTGAAGAAGTTCGGGGAGACTCTATCGAAGGGTGCCTTAGTATGGTATCATAACTTACTCCCTAATTCTATTGATTCGTTTGCTATGCTTGCAGATTCTTCTGTAAAGGCACACACATGAGCCATTAAAATTGCAACAAGGAAGTCAGACCTTTTCAAGGTTAGGCAGAAAAATAACGAGATGCTCAGGGAATTCGTATCTTGGTTCCAAGCGGAGGGAATGGATTTTCCTCCGGTCACCGATGACTAGGCTATTCAAAATTTTACTCAAGGTCTCAATCTCAGAGTTTCATAGCTTCACAGCGGTTGAAGCAAAGTTTAGTTGAGTACCCCGACTGTCACTTAAGCCGACGTATATAATCGGTATCATTAGGGTTGACAATGATCAATTGGGGTCTCCTACGGACTCCATTTATCCTAGCAGGACCATGAATAGGAACAAAAGGGATATCGATCGAGAGTCGAGGTCGAATGGAGATCGATATCAACCGTACAACGGAGACCATAAAGGCAGTGGTTCTGGGCAAAGCTTCGCACGAAATAAGAGGAGAAATGATCAACGTCAAAATTCACGGGGGCTTGATGTCAGGGAAGATCACGTTAAGAATCCAAAGTATGAATAAATATCCGACCCCAGTTCAAACCTTTATATATTTTTTTATTAATTACATTTGCATGCTATCGACAAGGATCGGCACAAAGTTTTGGATCTTAAAGCACGTGTTGCACTCTTTGCCCCGACTAGAAAAACTTAGCTATAAACTTGTCCGCCAACTAATCCCATGTAGTGATGGAATGGTTGGAAAGTCTTTCGAGCCAGTCCAAAGATTTCCCTCTAAGTGAAAAAGGGAATAATCTCAATCTCAATGCATCCTCCAACATATTTATCTGTTTGCTTCCCAACAGGTATCCACAAAGCCTTTAAGATGTTTATATGCATTCTGATGGGGAGCGCTTGTGAAGTACCCTCGTTGCTCTAATAAAGTCAACATCACATTTGCAATTTAGAAATTGCCCGCACGGATCCGGGGTGGGACAATTGCACTTGCGTACCCCTCATTTGGAAGCACCCGAGGAACAACTCGTGAAGGAGGAGGGGGAGGGTCTGGACTATTGTCATTGGCCTGGCGGCCTCTTCTTTGTCCTTGAGGTACTAGAGGCACCTCATCTTCAGCATTATCATCTACCTCCTCCCTCGGAATAACCTTGCCAATTGGATCACCGTGTGCCATGTTGTACATGAATTGATTAACTCACACATATTAGTAAAACAGAAGGAAAGAAAAACAAGATACAAAACTAGTTAGATAGATAGCCAAAACAGTTTAGCTCCCCAGCAACGGTGCCAAAAAGTGATCGGTTCCAAGTTCCAACCCTATACCACTATAGAATGGCAAGAGTGGCCGATGCAACTTTTTACCCGAGGGGTCGGGATCGATTTCCACAGAGAGCTAAGATAGGTTTGGAATTAAGTTTCTATCTAATCTAGCTATGTGTGATGTTCTTGATTGCACTTCCAGTCATTACTTGTTTGGTTATTATTATACTTTAACACTAATGAATAATAAAAATAATCTAGGTATGATATTTTTGTAAGGGTTTTCTCAATTTTAAAATGACACTAGTGTAGTGTAATGATCCGGTCGGTCATTTCATGAGTTACCCCTCTGTTTCCCCATTTCTGCTTCTTATTATCTTTTTCTGCTGTATTATGTGATATTAGGTTGGTTGGTTCGAGTTCGGAGAGGTTTATGAAAGGGATGAGACAGTTAGTCTCTTTTGTGTAAGCTTAGGTTGGAAGCTTCAACCGGATATTGACTTATGTGGAAAAGGGATCAGATGTGAGTTTCAATGATTCAGATAGCTTGGGGAGGTGATTTGGGACTTAGGAGCGTGATCGGAAGGTTTTTTTGAGGTTCGAAGTAGATTTAGGCTTGAATTGGCGAAATTGGAATTTTGGCATTTTCCGGTTGATAGGTGAGATTTTGGTATAGGGGTTGGAATTAAATTCCGCAAGTGGAAGTAGGTTCGTTGTGTCATATGTGATGTGTGGGCAAAATTTCAGGTCATTTGGACGAGGTTTGATAAACTGTTTGATCAAAAGCGGAATTTGGAGGTTTTTCAAACCTTAGGCTTGAATCCAATGTAATTTGGTTGATTCAATGTCGTTTTGGGTGTTTCGGAGATTTTATAAGTTTGGATGGTGGAATGTGACTTATTTTTGCTTTTGTTTAGTGTCCCAAGGGCCTCGGGGTGATTATGGATGGTTGACGGGAAGTTGGAGTTGGAAAGTTACAGCTAAAGTTATTGAAGTCTGTCATAACCGCACCTGCGGCTTGGGGACTGTAGGTGCAGGACCACAGGTGCGGGCTCGCAAAAGCGCCCGGTGGGCCACAGATACGGAAATGGATATGGGATCTGGAACTGCAGAAGCGTGGAGCTGAGCGCACCTACGATAACGCATGTGCAAATATTTAATCGCAAGTGCAATTTTGGGTGGATGAGTGAATTTTGCAGGTGCGACCCATGGACCACAGGTTCGGTCACACAGATGCGTGTCTGAGGCCCAGGTGCGGTATCCCTGGTCCAGAAAGTATATAAACCCTCATTCGCGATTTTCAGCCTTCTTCACCATTTTTAAATCGATTTTGGAGCTTTTTGGGGGATTTTGAAGAGGGAATTCAAGGGAGATTCGTTAAGGTAAGATTGTTGAACCTAAAACTCATTTCTATGGTTTTATTTTACATATTAGGCTTGTAATTTATGGGAAATTAGTGGTTGAAATTGAAGAACCAGGGCTTGCAATTGGAAACCAAAAATTAGGGATTTGAGGGTTCATTCGTGGTTGGATTTTGGTAAATTTTGTATGTATGGACACGTGGGAGTATAAGGAGTTTATTGATGTAATTTTTATCGAATTCTGAGATATGGGCCCAAGGGTCGGGTTTGGTCAATTTCGGGATTTGTGTTGTAATTTGATTATTTTTGCATGGGCTTCTTTCCCTTAGCATATTTTGACATCATGATTCTGATTTTGGATAGATTCAACACTAGTTGAGGCCGAGGTGATAGACAAAGACATCACGAGCTAGAGTTTGGACCAGATAGAGGTAAGTAATGATTGTAAATGTTGTGGTAAGGGTATGAAACCCCGGATTTCCCATCGTTGTGCTACTTCGAGGTGACGCACACACTAGATGACGAGCTTGTGGTCGTGCACTATTGAGGGTTGTGACCTAGTCCATTCCGTATGACCGTTAAATCGCGTATTTGATTGAAAACTATTTTTTATCATTATGTTTTGGAAAGTATTATCATGTTTTGGGCTGAATGTCATATTTGGGCTTCGTTCCAACAATTTTGGACCCTCAAGGGATATTGCTATTATTCCTCACTATTTTGATTTCATACTTATACTCAGTTATGCTGTATTATACTATTTTCATAACTCAGCCATATTTACTCCGTTTGATATTTTGAATGGCAATTTTGGGCCGAGCATCATGTTTTATTATTTTTCGAGTAGCATGAGAGATTTCTGACTTAGTGAGGCTGAGGGCCAGTGTTGTGAGGATATTATGGAATCAGGCTACACGTACTGATTCATGATTATGATGTCGAGGGCCTGATTTGATTATGCCATGAGATGGTTTGATATTGCGCTCGGGCTATTAAGATCCCCTCCTGGAGTCTGTATACCTCCAGTGAGCGTGGGTACCCAGTGTGAGATGTGATATAGCCCGGGGGCCTGTTGTTGTTTCATGGTATTTTTCCCGAGGGGCTGATACGAGTGACTGTGAGATAGCCCGAGGGGCTGGTTCTGTTGGTGTTTTGCCCAAGTGGCTAATTTATGTTTCTACCCTTTTTCTCCCTGTTTTCATCACTCGTTTGAACTACTGAAAGATGTTTTAAAAAAAAGGCTTTTAAGGAACTGTTGATACCCAATTTTACCCATATATTTTTATATACTCAAAATGGTCTCAAATAGCATGTACATGCATATAAAAGCATGCCCAAAAATTTTGGTAATTTCCCTTATTTTTAAAGATTTTAAAAGCAATTTATTGTCTATTTTAGCAGTGCAAAACCAATAATTATCCCAAAAAATTATCCTTTTTGTGATTAACCTATTTTATTCTTATATTTACACCAAGATATAATTAAGATAATTTTTTCATATTTTTTACGCATTTTTTTGGTATTTTTAAAGGTAAGTTGCATATAATTGTAATTATAGCCTATTTTATGATTAGCAATATTTTACAATTGTAAAATCATTTTCAGTATTTTTAGATTAATATTTATACGTTAATAATTAGTCCAATACCTTTAATTTATTTTAAATTATTTTTTAACTATTTTATAAAAAATAAAAGAGGAAAAATTGGCTATTTAACAAATAGCCCTTTATTATTTCAATCCTAGCCAATTTTACCACACCCCCATTAGATTTATTTTTTCCAATACCCAATTAAAACACCCCATCCCAATCCCTTATATAACCTTGCCCAATCCCTAACGATTCAGATTACCTTTCCTTAATTAAAATTCTAACTACCCCCCGACCCTTCATTCTTCACCGGCTCTCATCTCTCTACTCTCTCTCTCTCTCTCTCTCTCTCTCTCTCTCTCTCTCTCTCTCTCTCTCTAGTCTCTTCTAGAGACTTCTGTCTCTTCCCCATCTCCGACGAATCCCTTCATCTTCTCCGGCAACCTTCTCCACCGGAGACCATGGATTCCTCACCCTCTGCCTCGTATGGTTCTCTCATGCCGGCAAATGTCATCTCTAAGGCCCTCGAAGGGCGAGGACCCGTCTACTCACACCCATGGTGTTCCTGTTTGCTTCAGGCCTCCGAAGTTTGATTTCGAGTGGGGCCTGTGACCTTTGAGGCTCGAGCCAGTAACGTTTGAGGTTATTGTTATCTTCTATGAGGTTTTCTTTGAAACCCTAATGTTTGGAACCTCCGATTCTTTTAGATTTACAGTATACCTACGCATATTATGAGTTATTATGATGTTTTCTTTAAAAAACCTTCTATTTTTCTGAACGGACCTTCACTTTTAACTAGGGTTCCGAAACCCTTTCTCAAAATGGTTTTCTTTATCGATTTTTAACACTATCTCATGATTTTCCCTCATATTTACCATTGTTGAAGTCTTTTCCTTGTGATTGGGTCAGTATATGTGTTTGATTATCACGAATGGCCTGAAATTCTAGTGATTCTACTCTGTTTTCCCATTAGGGTTTATGGCTCTTCGTCTCCTTTGCATGTATCATGTCTACTCTGTTGATTCGTACTAGTATCTGTGTGAAACCCTAATTTTTAGACTTAGAACCTTAAAAGCTGCTCTTTTTTCCTGTGTGCTTGCATATGCGTTCATGTTTCACTAATCTTTACCCTATGCTGTTTGTCTTTGGGTTCATCTTGCATCCCTGACTCACATGACTCCTAATGTTATATACTAGAGTTTCTGATTTTCGTCTAATGTGTGTTTATTCCCTTTAAATCAGTATTAGTTTGCCACTTTGAATCCTTGAATGATTGTGACTAGTACTTTACTGATTTTGTGTATTTTCCTTTAGCCATGATACTTGCCTTAGAATTCTTTGCTGATTTTATGTATTTTCCTTTAACTGTGATACTTGCCTTAACATTCTTCACTGATTTTGTGAATTTCCTTACTTGTTGACATCTGCCTTAATTGATAACTGATTCCCTGTGATACTAGGGGATCTCTTATTGATTTTCAAAATGATACTCTGCCTTATTTTATGTGCAAGCATGTCGCCAATTGATTCCTACTTTCCTTAATTCATATGTTCTGTACTTGGTCCTAATCACACGCCTTATTCTTTACTACTCTATGTATGATTGAAATTAGTCTCTTTTCTTATTTGTCACCCTGGTAGCCGTTTGAACTAGGACTCCCTAATTAAAGGGGAGTACTTACATTGATTGGGATTCTGATTGTATTTACTTCCATAATTACACTACACTTTACTTCTTACCTTATTTTCTACTCATTTCTAGAACTATAAATGCACTACTCTTTCATTAACAAAGGGACATGAGGAAAAAACTCTCAATTCTACATTCTCTTGTGCTCTTTCTCTCTTTCTCCTTTTGTTCTATTGCTGTTCTCTGCTCTTGCCTATTATTAGCCGGCAGTAAGCCAAGGCTAAAATTGTGTTATCACTTTGTCTTTGCATCCTGCTCTTGCTCTTTACTGGTATGTCCTAGTTTCAGTTCAAAGCTCCAACAACAATGTGATTCTCTATTTGTTTCAGTTCTTACTATTTCTAGTTTGCTTCTATTTGTGGTTCTTTTGCGAAATCTGTAATTAAAATGTATTACTAGCATGTTATTATGTCTTCCCTTACCTTTGGATTAGTATACCCTCTTTATATGTGTTTCCAAGCATGACTTACATACATATCCCAGATACCTATCACCCCTCTATGTGGTTGTTCTTCACATATGTTTTTTCCTATGACTATGCCTGAAAGTGTTTGAGATAATCCTAGACCTTCACTGGTTTGTCCTATGTGTCCCTAACCCCCACTATCCCTGTATGTGTTTGCTGGACCAACCTTGGTTTTGTGGTCTTTGGCTGTGTATGAATCTATCTTTGGAGGTGCTTGTTGTTTATTACTCTATTCTGCTTTTATAAAAAAAAACTATTTTTTTACTAAACAGACTCTCTTTGTTTTTACAAAATGTTTTAAGTGAAAGAACTTTCAACACTGTCAAAACATTTTCGACCTCTCTTGCACTTCACTTTATTCGTAGATACTTAAGTTCCACCCCCTCAGTGTGAGCACTGCTTTGGTGACCTCCTGAGTACCCTCTGAACTCTGACACACGGAGGCTGGTATCTCCACACTGCACATGTTTAACTCCTGGTTACTAAGTCTGGGCGTGAGCATGGCCCAAGAGACCTCGAGATCCTTAGGGAACTTTGGCACACACAAGCTATGAAAGGCTATTTCGGCAGTAAAGGTTAGAGGATTTGGGCATACTGAAGGCTCCCTATACAATAACTTCTTATTTTTTTAATTTCATTACTGTAATTCAGATACTACTGGTTTGTAATAATTTGTAAATGAATGATTGGGGGCTGAATAGTGAATATGGGGGAGGGGTATGCATGTTTATTTCTATGGGTAGAAAACATGTTTATAGGTTTTATTTACCTATTTGCGCAATAGATAACCTGCTTAGGACACGTATTTCATATGTTAGAAATCCTGTTTTAGGTCTTTTATTCTCAGTGTATTATTGTACTCACTTCGTAATCTTAATTCTTAACAAACTGTCATTACTCAATTGGCAAAGTAGAGATCATGTTTTAGGAACTCTTCTGTGCATTAGACATCCTGCTGCTTAGAGTTTTATACTTATTTGGATTGCAATTGTCAAAACGCCTATTAGCATGCTTAATCCAATAGTACAAGTACTATGCGTATACTTTCTTTTTAAATCAGAATCAAATATGCATGTCCACTCTTTAAGACAATCAGACAATGTATATGACGCCTAGGCAAACTTTAGGCCTAATAAGAATTGATTAATCATGTGGTTACCAATTTAAGACTAATTAGACTCTTTTAATTTTGAACTCTGCTGCTCCCATTCTTATTTTGATTCTCTGAACTTCACTCTGTTTTTACTAAACTCTCGCCCTACTTTGAAATGATCTCGAAATTATGTATCTGTTCTACTATATTTTCTACCAGGTTACCCTTTTCTGCCCAGAATCTCGCTATTATTTTCAAAATATTTATCCTACGTCTCGTCAAGTTAATGTATCTCCATGCCTTTATTCTATTTACAAAGAATGTTTTAACGATTTTATCTATATTTTCACTAACTCTTAAACTGCTGTATACTTCTAAATCCTACTACTGTCCCAAGTCCTATTTCTGAAAACTGAGCATTTTTCAAATCACTTAGTCTTAATTAAGCTTCTGCTTTCATTGAAACTCACTATTTTATTTCAACATTTCGGCTTTTAAAACTCTTGTTTTTAAGACCTTAAATGTGTTTGAAACGTGCTAATTATAAGCTCACTTGAGGAGGGATCTGTGAGCCTCTATGTGCCTTTGTATGTTCCCTTTATGTGCAGTCCTATTTGTTATGTATGTCACTTAGCATTTTTGCCTTTAAACTTAAGGGTTCAGCCTAGTCCCTACCACATAGGAATAGTGGTCCTAAATACCCTCCAGGACTTATAGGACGGGACGGGTAATAGCACATAATAAGTATTCGTGACCAACTCAGGCGTTTAATAACCTTTATGGGGTAGGAAGGGTAGAATATGGATATGATGACCACGCGATAACACCACATATATAAATGGTTACCGGGTGTTGTGTGGGATGATCCATATTGATTATAAACCTAGGACCCCCCTTTCCCTTTATTTGTTTTTTTTCATTTATTGTTTAAATCTTTTCTTAAAATTTCTGCCCTCTTTATCTCTCCTCAAATTTCAATTTACTTGCAATATTATGTGAAAACTCCCTCTATTTGAACCCTTATCTGCTTACTTGTTAAGTGAAGTCACAATTATAACATGGCCGGGAACCACACTAGTGGATCTTGGGGGATGCCTAACACCTTCCCCTCGAGATAATTTCTAGCCCTTACCCAAACTTTGGTTTCCAAATTCAAAACCCCCTTTTTGTGTCCTAATGCACTTAATCATTAGGTGGAGACTCTTCAAATTCCAAAACAAACCCAAATCCCAAGAGGGAAAAGAGTTGTCCTCCCAAATGTCGTAAACCCGATTTAGCCTTTTAAGAAGAAAGAGGGGGCATCGATAGCATGACGACTCTGCTGGGGATTTCTTTAGCCTTTTACCATTTCGTGTTATTTGTGACTTTGTTGCTTCTTCATTGCTTTTATTTAATGTCTTTATCTCTCTTCTACTTCGAAACTGACTTGACTCTTTGTTTTCTTTCCTTTAATGCTTTTACCGCTTTTCTTCAATGCTGTTGTAATTACCGCAATTATTGTAATCATTATTTTTATGAACGTGTAAATACGTGACAACTTGTTTCATTCTTGTAATTGCATCTTCAACATCATATTCCACTCGTGCCAAACAAATACCATAGCAACGCTTATAATGAGTGGTTGCGCCCTTCCGATATTATCACCCCCTAAATTTGGCAAAGGCATATTTGCAGTAAAACCAATCGATCAGCAGTGCAGTCGACGGTTCCGTGCCTTTCCCTCTTGAGTTGTCCGCTTAAGGGTACCGGTCTAATACCCTATAGAAACCTTATTCTGTTTAACTGTGCATGCATTACTGTCAAACCTAGCCGAGTCAGTTATGTTGTCTATATAATGACTCTTTAAGATAGCCTTGTCCAAAGTCCACTGGGTTTCCTTGAAACCCAAACGGACGCCACCATATTCTGTGCATTTATTTGGAGAACTAAATGACGTTTATGCCAATTATTGATATTTAAATAGTCGAGTCTGGAGGGGGTAAGGGCCTAACACTTTTTTTTTGCAGAAAATGAGGAACGAAGTCCCCAGATTCGGCAAGGTCGCCAACAGATACTTGAAGCATAGTGGAGCTGTAAAGGAAATTCATCAAGAGGATCGAGGACTGCCAGAATACTGAAGAAAAAACGAAGGCAGACACTTGGTTAGAGCCTACTTACTGCTGGGACTACGTGAGCTGGTGAAGCTGTTCGATGGAGCTAAAAATGCCAAGTCTGGGGAAGGTCCTTCTGGGACCAAATAGTTAGGAGTGTTTTCTTTGCTTTAAATGTAATAAGGCCAATGGACATTAGTGACATTTTTACTTTCTGCAATTTTAGTGTCGTTTTGGGATTCGTCTTATTTTTATCAATAAAATAAGGCATTTAGCATTACAAGTTCTCCAAATCAACTTGTCGCTAGGCTTACCTCGGGCACAACGAGGCACCCAAATTAGGACACGATTTATATTCTTTCACTATGTGTTTAAATATTGCAACGCCTTATCATAGCCTTCACTAACTTGTTACCCTTTTGTTTTATTCCCCTCCCCTAAGACAAGAGGGGTTTCTCTGATGGTAAGCAACCCCCACTTCCAACCGAGAGGTTGTGAGTTCGAGTCTCCCCAAGAGCAAGGTGGGAAGTTCTTAGAGGGAAGGATGCCGGAGGTCTATTTGAAAACATCCTCTCTACCCCAGGGTAGGGGTAAGGTCTGCGTACACACTACCCTCCCCATACCCCACTAAGTGGTATTATACTGGGTTGTTGTTGTTGTTGTTCCCCTCCCCAAAAGGTTAGTTCGTGCACTATGGCATCATCATCCTACTCCACAAGATACAAGGGCCCTCCCCCTCCTCCTCCTCCTCCTCCGAGTCCTATCAGAAACAAGAACAAAGTAAAAATTGAAGACTTGAGAAACATCAGAAAGGAGAACTCGGGTGAACGGGTAGAGGTTACTCAGGGTATTTAGGTTTCCAAGGAAAGTGCCGCCCAACTTGAGTAGAAGTTGTTGAAATTTCAGGAAGAACTGGACCAAGTTCGGAACTTGGCAAACTTATCATTTTCCCTCACTACCCCGTATATCAATTCTCCAAATCCTACACCTCCACAAAACATCCCAAAACCACAAAACGAATCCGCTCCCCATCACCACTGCAACACATGCCACATTTTGAACAACACCCCACTACTCATTCCCGAACCACTAAACTCCACAAATAATCATCCCCACCACACCCCCATCTATGTGGAAACCATACCACACCTATTTCAAGTACACCGGAGTCTGATGACAAAGACTCTCTCATCTGGAACCTGGCCGCAGAACTCAAGAAGCTGACTAGCCGAGTCCAGGGTGTTGAAGGAAACAAAGGTATCGAGGGACTGAATTATGAGGACCTTTGCATTTAGCCAGATGTCAAACTTTCGGAGTGGTACAAACCTCCCAAGTTTGAGATGTTTGATGGCACAGGGGATCCCAGAATCCATTTGATGACATATTGCGATAAGCTGGTTGGAGTCGGAAGAGATGAAAAGGTTCGCATAAAGCTCTTCATGAGAAGTTTGAAAGGAGATGCTCTATCTTGGTACATTATCCAAGACCCGAAGAAGTGGATAAGCTAGGTAGGTATGGCGTCCGATTTCATGGATAGGTTAAGATTCAATATGGAGAATGCGCCAGATGTATTCTACATCCTGAATTTGAAGAAGAAACCTACAGAGACATTCCGCGAGTATGCTACTCGTTAGAGATCAGAAGTGGCTAAGGTTAGGCCGGCCTTAGAAGAAGAACATATGAACATATTTTTCGTTCGAGCTTAGGACCCACATTATTATGAGAGGTTGATGCTGATTGAAGGCCAGAAATTCTCCGACATCATCAAGATAGGGGAAAGGATCGAGGAAGGCATTAAAAGTGGTATGGTCACTAATTTTGAGGCATTGTAGGCTACCAACAAGGCTCTACAGTCTGGGGGCACGTCCAAGAAAAAGGATGAGAGTGCCGTGATGGTTGCATAGAGAACAAAATCCCCAATAAAATACAAAACCTACCCAGTATCTACTCTCACATATCAACCTACCCCTAATTACCAAGCACCCCCGCCTTCCTACCAAACTCCACCACCTACTTACCAATCATCTCCACCTCCCACATATCAACCTGCCTCACCAAGATATTCCCAACTTGCACCCGTCTACCAAGCCTATAATGCTCATCCCTCTCACTATCAATCATCTCCCACCTGCCAAAACTTCCCTAGACCGCGCCCTAACTTCGACCGTAGACCTCCCAAGCAATACACTGCCATCGCCGAACCAATCGACCAGCTGTATGAAAGGCTCAAAGCTGTTGGTTACATCACCCCTATCCTTGCCATAACTCCAGAAAATCCTTCCCAATGGATCAACCCAAACAAAACCTGTGCATACCATTCCAGTATGAAGGGGCATACCATTGATGAATGCCGCTCTATGAAGGATAAAATCCAAGCTTTAATTGACAACAAGATTATTGTGGCGAAGGAACCTGCTCCTAATGTTCGTACCAACCCTCTGCCTGACCACAAAGGGGGAGGTGTTCATATGATAGAGATAGAAGATGACTGGGACCCAAAGGATCGATCGAATTGATCACTGAAGGTGACGAGCCAAAGAAACCAATAGTCACACCTAATCTGATTATAGTCTAGATACAGCCCTCTAGGGATGCTGAAGTAAACATGTCCGTACCACTCGAGTTTGAAACACCATCTTCTACAAAGACGCCAGAACCGATTGAGGTTGAGTTTGGGTCCCCAAAAACACCTGTACCATTTGAAGTTGTTGTGTTACCTCCCAAAGCGATGGTACCCATCCCGGTGGTAATGTCAGCCATAGCACCGTTCCGTACAAAGACCGTCCCCTGGGACTACACAGCCGAGGCAAGAAGGAAAGGGAAACCAAATCTGGAGAAGCAATTGCAGCACATGGTATGACCAGAACCGGTAGGGTTTATACTCTAAAACATCTAGCTAAGTCTAGTAAGCATGCCTCTGGACGACCAACCGTCACTGAAACTGGGCCTGATGACCTCTGGAGGAAGATACAAGCAAAGGAGTATTCGGTCATTGACCAGCTGAACAAGACACCAGCCCAGATCTCCATCTTGGCCCTGCTACAAAGCTCTGACACACATAAAAATGCCTTATTGAAAGTGCTGAGCGAAGCATATGTGCCCAGCAACATAACTGGAGGAGAAATGGAAAACATGGTAGGGAAAGTATTGGAGAGCCACAAAATCACTTTCCACAAAGATGATCTGCCACCGGAAGGGCTAAGCCACAACAAAGCATTGCACATCACAGTGCAATGTGAAGACTATTTCATCACTAGGATTCTGATTGTCGGAGGGTCCAGCCTCAATATTTGTCCATTGGTGACTCTCAGAACATTGGGAAAGAGCCTACATGAGATCAAGGATGGGGCCATCAACGTCAAAGCTTTTGATGGCTCCCAAAGGTCCACTATTGGGGAAATCAGTTTGTGTCTGCAAATGGGACCGACTTGGTTCGACGTTGATTTTCAAGTAATAGACATTCCAACATCTTACAACTTGCTATTACGATGACCTTGGATTTACGCCACTGAATGTAAGCATGTGATTTTTGCCCTATACGAGATACTCCTACAAATTTCATGAAAATAGATTTTTTCTAATTATTTATTATTTTATAGGTTTTTGTAGAATTTTTATCTTGTGCACGTTTAAGTCATAAAAATTACCCAAAATATCGGGCAGACATTTAGGCCTTACTTTTACATTTTTAGGATTAATCGATAGTTACTTGTTTTATAAAAATAAAAAATCACAAAAAAATGCTTCATTTTTACACCTTTCCTTTCATTGATTTTTCTCTTTTAATTTAGGACTAAGTAACTTTTATAATTTTTATAGTTAGTATAATTTTATATATTTTTTTTAGGATTTTTAATTCTAGGATTTTTTAATAAAAAAGATAAAAAGAAAATTGGAAATTAAAAAAAATTGGAAGAACCTTCCCTCACATGAGACCTTCCCCCAAAATATTTTCCCCCAAAAGACTTTTTCCCATATGAGACCTTCCCCCAAAATATTTTCCCCCAAAAGACTTTTTCCCATATGAGACCTTCCCCCAAAAATATTTCCCCCTCAAAAAACTTTCCCCCAAAAATATTTTCCCCCAAAAGCCCTTCCCCACACAAGACCCCTCTCCACATTAAAAACACCTACACCCAAAAATTTCAATCGGCCGCAATACAATTTGTAAAAATCAGAGAAACAAATACGCCTAGGACCTAGGAGCCTAAGGAGCTAGATCGGGTTTTCTATTTTTTGGAAGCTAACTTCATCTTCTCTATGAAGAGAAGAGCAGCAGAATCCTAGCGACAAATTCCCTTACCCCTTGCATAACCAGCCATTTTTATCAAAAGCAGACCATACACAAAAAATAACCTCCAGCACTGCCTTCTTCTTCATAAAAAAAGGAGCAGCCATGAGAGAACCTTAATGCAACTCAATCATCCCCGCTGGAAGACGACCACCCCTGTAACCCATCGCCACACAGCAAACAACCACAACTTCGGTCTCCAACCATTGACGGCGTCAAGCAGCACCCAAAAATGACCAGGTCTGGACGGAAACAGGCCGGCGCTGCCTTTATCGAACGCCGAGATTCGGCAAATATTTCGACACCACTATTCTCGTGTTCTTCATTTCTTTGTCGGACGAGTTTAGATCTAACAGTATCTTCATCGTCGTGGTAATAAGTCAGTTTTGGGGTCTGGATTTAAGTCCGTTCGAGGTCGCCAAAATTCCGATTGAAGTTCCCGGCGAGGTTCATCTATGTGTTCTTGCTACACTGAGGTTCATTTCTACTTCAGATCTTTATTCTGTGCATTTCTTTATGTATAATGTTCCTGAGTTTATGTTACTTGTATACTGTTTATATGTGTATGTGGTGATTCGTTCTTAGTTTGAGAGTTGTTGTGACATTGATTTTCAGTTTCTCTTGTTAGCATTGCAACTACAATTTAGTAGTTACAATTGCTCACTCGTTTGTTTTAAGTTATTTGCTTTACAGCTCTATTGAATAGGATTTTATTAGAATTAGGTAATGTAGAAGAATTAATATCATGTTTATGGGTCAAGTGTTGAGTCTTACAAGATTAACGTGGCTCTTGGTTGCTGTGTTATCCTTAGCAACTATTATTGAAATTGCTTGACTTGCACTATCCGCAGAAAAGCAAACATCATTGTGTTTATGTCTGTTGTGCACTGTCCAATGTGAGAATAACATCTCCACTAAGCTGTACATCTTCTGGCAGCATCACCAGATCCTATTTTTAACCCAGAAGAGGAAACTAATAATTTCAATGGTTTAAGCTTTAAGAGTAGTGTGGCACCGGTAATTCTTTCGTTTGTTTGGCTTAAGCTTTAAGAGTAGCGTGGTAGTGGTAGGAAGGGCGAATCCGTTAGCAGCGGAATGAATTGTTTTAAGTTTTTGAGATCGAATGAGGTGCGCCGTGCCAAACAAAAATATAATTGCATGGCCCTCATTTTAATGAGTCTTGTATTGATCCTTAGAATTCGAGGCGCGCCATTTAGTTAAATTTCCATGGCCCTCGCAAAGTTAACAATGCGTTAGTTGCGTTATTTAATAATTTTACCTTCTTAAATTCGGGTGTGCATTTCATGCGACCCAAATCCAAATCCCAAAACGTTGAATAAAATGTGTCGAGGATCCGGGTGCATTTCATGTGACGTGATCCAAAATACGTTCTTAAACGACATTCACTTTCTTAATAATTGACTAAAAATGGTAAATAATTCTAAAATTGCATTATAGGTTTAACCTGTATTAAAATCAGATTCTAGCCAAATATAGCAGTTGAGCGACCGTGCTAGAACCATGGAACTCGGGAGTGCCTAACCATTTCTCCCGGGTTAACAGAATTCCTTACCCGAATTTCTGGTTCGCGACTGTAATACAGAGTCAAACCCTTTCCTCGATTCAGGATTCGAACCGGTGACTTAGGACACCATAAATCTCCCAAGTGGCAACTCTGAATCTCTTAATAAACGAATCCCGTTTCGATTATCCTTTAATTGGAAAAACTCCTTTTATTATACCCCTCACGGGGTGTAGTAGCGAAAAAGGAGATGTGACAGCTCTGGCGACTCTGCTGTGGACAATAACCCAGAATTTCGGTTCAGGGTTCAAGAATTCGAGCTCAGTTAAATTGTTGTATTTGGCTTTATCTAATTTTTCTACATGTTCTATGCTATATGTGCTAAGTGTTTTACCGCTTTGATATTTGTTGAAACTGTATATATAAACTGTCGCGAATCCCTCTCTTTTTTTGAGTCTTCTACATCATGGAGAAGGGTGCACTTTGTGTAGCTTCTCTTCTGTTTAGAGTCTTTCCCGATTTAGAACGAGGTTGGATAAGTTGCAAAGCCAACGGAGCTTCTGTATCCCCGATACGCTGCCTCCCCCTCGGCCCGAGTTGTCCTCTCGTGAGCCAGGTCTAGACCAATAAACCTAGGGTTTAAATCTAGAAGAACAATAACCTCATGTCGGATCCCTAGTAGAACGCTTGTTTGCATCATGTGCATTTGACTTAGGGGACTCAACACAGGGGTTAGGTCCGTCTAGGACAGGTGACCTGAATTGAAATGACCATCCTGATGTACGTGCTACTTGCGCATTCATTTGCTCGGTTTTGCATGTTGACCGGCTTGTATATATTAAGTGAAAAATTGTGAAAAATAGCAGTGTTAGGACTAAGTGAGGGTAACCATTCGCTTGGAAAAACCAATACCCAAATCATACCGAAATGCTGCCAGATTTTTGAAAAATGAAACAAATGAAAAAATAGAAAATATTTGAAAAAGAAATTATTGTCCAAAATAGCTTTGATTTTGGTAAAGCTGCCCGAACTACGCTGGCTTGATTCTCACCGGATGTAAGATACGTAGGCAACCCTCATCGGGTCCAACTACCCCTTTTGCAAAAATAGCCAAAAATACAAAATTTTAATTTTATCCAATAAGTCGGGTGACGCCATTCTTGTTTAAAAATAAGCCGAATGTCCCTAAAAGGCTGTTTTGCAAGAACAGCCACCATGAGATATTTTTAAACGGTTTGCGGTTACAGCCTTAAAATCACCCTTTCGGAAGTGTTGAAGGGCCGTATTCGCAAAACCGAGTCCTTAAATAAATTTTTTAAAAAATAGCCACTTTGCTTTTTAAGTCAAAATAAGCCATTCAATGGCCAGTTTTCTTTAAATAGTCACAGTTGACATTGAAACCTTCTCAGTCTTGCGCAGGCCCATGGCGATGCCGAGTGATGCCCCGTGGACCCCAGGATTTGAAGCTTTTATGTACTCCTAGATTAGTCGAGTAGGTATCTTGTTTTGAGTCTGTTTTGTACTCTCCTTTTTGAAAAAAAAGAAAAACAAATAGTCTAGTAATTTTTGTAATCGCAGTTGTTATTAATGAAAATTTGAAAATTCGCAAAAATGGTTTCTTTATTTCTTGCATTTAATTTTGCACTTATTTGCAAGAACTACGCTTGGTCTGATTCATGCAGGATCATGATACGTAAGCAATCTCCATAGGATTCGACCATAACCAAAAGAAAAAAAAGGAAAGAAAAGAGAGGAAAAACAATGAAAAGGCAAAAAGAAAAAGAAAAGAGCGAAAAAACAAGAAAGAAAAGGAAAAATCGAGAAAGGGAGAGAATAGGAAAAGGAGAAGACACAGGCAAGAGTGAAAAGAAGAAATAGAAAAAAGAAAAACAAAGAGAGAGAAAGTTTACAATTGGAAATAAGGAAAAGCCGGGGTGACGCATGCGACCGATCAAAAGCTGTTACCAATATGTTAAATGCCCTAACGCTAACGTGATGGTTTCATTTTGTCATGTAATTCCAGAAAGGTGGTTGGTTTGTGGTTTTAAAGTGGTAACTCTTATTTGCAACACATGGACAAAAGGCAATGGCAAACAACAATAGAGCTGAGTTGGTTGAAACCGGTGCCCGAAAGCAGTTGGTTGAACAGGATAATGAGTTGGTTGAAGAGGTGCAGATGTTAAGACAACACATGGCAGACATGTATCAGGCCTGGATGACTGGAAAGGCACCACCCCTGCCGCTACCGATTTTTCCGGATGCTGTCCTTACCCAAGCTCCCAACACAATGCCGGATGATCCTCCATATTCTCCAGATACATCCGCTTATCACAATTTTCTTAACTGCCCTAGTAACTCCATCACTCATCCTCCAGTTACATCTCCCCAAAATTACTCTCATGTCATATCCACTATCCCAAACAACGAATACCCACTCAAAGCTCACAATGCCCAATATCACACCCTAATGGTTGCCCGCAACGTCCTTGACTCATACAAGAAGAGTTCCTGGGAAGAGCTTCATGCTAGAAATGAAAAGGTTACAGGAAGAGAAGGGCGGGATGGAGTACCCAGGAAGTTGAAAAGCGCAGAACAGTCCCTAAGGGACAAGCGAAGAATGGAAGGCCAGGGTAGCATGACTTGCAAAAAACTGATTGTGTCCCGTGACATCTACTTGCCCGCAGGGTTCAAAGTACCAAAATTTAACTTGTACGATGGGCGTGGAGATTTGGTGGCCCACCTGAGGTTCTATTACAAAGAAATGAGGATTGTTGGAGAGAAAGATGACGTGATGATGGCATATTTTGGTGAGAGCCTGGCTGCGGCAGACTTGGACTGGCATACCCGTCAAGATGTTAATAAGTGGCTTACATTGGGTGACATGGCTCAAGACTTTGTCCGGTACTTTCAATGCAAATCAAGTGTTACCCCAGACCGCTCCTTGCTATCTAAGATGGAAAAGAGGTCGGAGGAAAGCTTTAATGAGTTTGGGCTCAGATGGAGGGAGCAAGCTGCTCGAGTCAGTCCCCCGATTGGCGAAGAAGAAATGGTTAAGCTTTTTGTACAGGCCCAGGGACCCACATTCTTCATCCATTTGATCCCGGCTTTGGGAAAGCCTTTCAATGATGTGTTAAAAATGGGGGAGCTAGTAGAAGAAGGGATCAAGTCAGGCAAAATCGTGAGCTGTTCGGAAGCCATTCAGAACATTCTAGTCAGCTTGGTTGGAAAAAAGAGGACCAGAAAAGACGATCCGATAAGTTTTCCTGATCGGCACTTCTAGCCTTGACGTCATCCCCGTGGTTATCCTTGTGCATTAGAAGACCCTCCCCGATGCTACTTCTCTCCACAGAAATCCCAAAGTCGCACATCACATTCTCAGTACCCAGCTCCTCAAAATGTCCATCTACCCCCGCGAGCTTACCAAAAATACCCCGGATCAGGTTTTCGGCCCAATCCAGCATTTAAGTATGAGAGGTTACGGAAGAAAAAAAACCTTCACTCCATTGGGAGAATCATATGCCAGTCTGTTCCAGAGGTTAAGGAAATTGGACATGTTGAGTCTTACAAGATTAACGTGGCTCTTGGTTGCTGTGTTATCCTTAGTAGCTATTACTGAAATTGCTTGACTTGCCCTATGCACAGAAAAGCAAACACCATTGTGTTTATGTCTGTTGTGCACTGTCCAATGTGAGAATAACATCTCCACTAAGTTGTACATCTTCTGGCAGCATCAAAAGATCCTATTTTTAACCTAGAAGAGGAGACTAACAATTCCAATGGTTTAAGCTTTAAGAGTAGTATGGTATCGATAATTCTTTCGTTTGTTTGGCTTAAGCTTTAAGAGTAGTGTGGTAGTGGTAGGAAGGGTGAATTAATCCTTTAGCAGCGGAATGAATTATTTTAAGTTTTTGAGATCGAATGAGGTGCGTCGTGCCAAACAAAAATATAATTGCATGGCCCTCATTTTAATGAATCTTGTATTGATCCTTAGAATTCGAGGTGCGCCATTTAGTTGAATTTCCATGGCCCTCGCAAAGTTAACAACGTGTTAGTTGCTTTATGTGCGTTATTTAATAATTTTACCTTCTTAAATTCGGGTGTGCATTTCATGCGACCCAAATCCAAATCCCAAAACATTGAATAAAATGTGTCGAGGATCCGGGTGCATTTCATGTGACGTGATCCAAAACACGTTCTTAAACGACGTTCACTTTCTTAATAATTGACTAAAAGCGGTAAATAATTCTAAAATTGCATTATAGGTTTAACATGTATTAAAATCAGATTCTAGCCAAATATACCAGTTGAGCGACCATGCTAGAACCACGGAACTCGGGAGTGCCTAACCCCTTCTCCCGAGTTAATAGAATTCCTTACCCGGATTTTTGGTTCGTGACTGTAATACAGAGTCAAACCCTTTCCTCGATTCGGGATTCGAACCGGTGACTTGGGACACCATAAATCTCCCAAGTGGTGACTCTGAATCTCATAATAAATGAATCCCATTTCAATTATCCTTTAATTGGAAAAACTCCTTTTATTATACCCCTCACGGGGTGTAGTAGCGGAAAAAGAGGTTTGACACTAGAGCTGTAACATCAACCCTGCACTAGGCAGTGAAGTTCGAGTGGAATCACCAATAGGTGATTATTCATGGCAATGGTAGTAATCCCATATACAGTTGCCAGACCATCCCAGCGATCGGAGGAAGGAGGAAGATAGGCGGAGAAACCTATCATCACATTGAGCGAGTCAACACTGTAGACAAGGATAAGTGGTGGGATGAAAAGATAGAAAGTATACTGAATTGGAGCGAATATGAACCTGGCAAGGGGCTCGGCAAGAACCTTCAGGGAATCACCAAACCCATCAAGCTGAAGAAACATGGTACCACTTTCAGTTTGGGGTATGAATACACTTGGGAGGAGTTCAACCACCGGTCGCCACCATGGCGCAGTCCCTACTACCCACTGGAGCATCCGATACCTCACCTGGAGTAGACTTTCTAGCCAGCAGATGTCATATATGGGTCTTAAGAAGAGGAAGCACTGGCAGCAATGAGGAATCTATTTTTGGAAGACGACAATATGGACTGCTGTGTCACTTTTGAGGAGGAAGGAGAGGAAGGCCCTTCCATACAAGCTGTGAGTCGAGGAGCACGCCTCAATAATTGGTCCATCAGAACCACCAAGGCCCGGAAAGCTTCTGGGTAGCAAGGCTGAACAAAGCACCATGCATCATCTTTATTTTTCGCTAGTTGATTTTCTTTCTGTATTTTATTTTCGAAAATAAGAGCTCCAATGTTCAAAAAAATTATGAAGTTTATCAAAGCATTTCAGTTTCTTATATCAAAGCGCTTATTATTTTTCTATCGTTTACTTTATTTACACATCATTACTACTACTTATCTTGATGAATCGATGATTGCGACTTGCAACGAGACAACGCAACAAACGGATATAGACTCAGAAGAGGATGATATACCAGAAGAGGTTGTTAAAGAAGTTGAGAACTTTGAGAATAGGCCTAAGTCTAACTTGGACGAAAATGAGGTTATCAACTTGGGGGATACAGAGAATGTCAAGGAAACGTGCATCAGCGGTCATCTGTCACCATCAGAAAAGGAAAAATACACAGAGTTTCTAAGGGAATATGAGGACATATTCGCCTGGTCATATGATGATATGACTGGTCTCAGCACATCTTTTGTAGCTCACAAACTGATAACGGATCCAACATGCCCGCCGGTAAAACAGAAGCTCAGGAAGTTCAAGCATGACATGAGTTTGAAAATCAAGGAGGAAGTCACGAAGCAAGTCAAAGCCAAGGTCCTCAAGGTAGTAGAGTATCCAACATGGCTAGCCAACATTGTGCCAGTGCCGAAGAAGGATGGGAAGGTCAGGGTCTGTGTCGACTACCGGGATCTCAACCGGGCTAGTTCGAAAGATGACTTCCCCCTACCGAACATACACATTCTAATTGACAACTGTGCCAAGCATGAATTGCAGTCATTCATTGATTTTTTTGCTGGGTATCATCAGATATGGATGGATGAGGAAGACGCTGAGCGTCTTTTATTACGCCATGGGAGATGTATTGTTATAAGATGTTGCCGTTTGGGTTAAAGAATGCGAGGGTCGCTACATGAGGGCCATGACTATTATTTTTCGTAACATGATACACAAAGAGATCGAGGTGTATGTAGACAACATCATCATCAAATCTAAGAGAGTCACCAACCACATGGAAGATCTGAGGAAATTTTTCAACAGACTGAGGAGGTACAATCTGAAACTGAATCCCGCTAAGTGCGCATTTGGGGTTCCTGCTGGAAAGTTGCTTGGTTCATCGTAAGTTGCCAACGAATAGAGCTGGATCCATCAAAGTTTAAGTCCATTCAATAATTGCCGCCACCAAAGAATAAGAAAGAGGTCATGAGTTTCTTGGGGAGACTCAACTACATCAGCTGGTTCATAGCTGATCCACTATCATTTGTGAGCCCATCTTTAAGATGTTGAAGAAAGATGCTGCTACTAAATGGACCGATGATTGCCAGAAAGCCTTTGACAGAATCAAGGAATAACTATCAACGTTGCCAGTCCTAGTCCCGCCTGAACCGGGCAGACCATTGTTGCTCTACCTTGCAGCATTGGATGGAGCATTCGGTTGTGTTCTAGGGCAACACAACGAAACATGGAGAAAGGAGCAAGCCATCTATTACCTCAACAAGAAGTTCACTCCATACATGGCTCGGTACTCTCTATTAGAACGCAGTTGTTGTGCTTTAACTTGGGTAGCTCAAAAGTTGAGGCATTATTTATGCGCCTATACCACTTACCTCATATCAAAAATGGATCTACTGAAATATATCTTTCAGAAGCCCATGCCCACTGGCAAACTAGCCAAGTGACAAATCCAGTTGAGTGAATTCGACATTGTTTACATGAATCAGAAGGCAATCAAAGGACATGCACTGGCAAATCATCTTGTCGAAAATCCCGTGGACGGAGAATACAAGCCTCTAAAGACGTATTTTTCTGATGAAGAGGTATCTTTCATAGGAGGAGATATTGCAGAATCCTATGTTGGTTGCAGGATGTTTTTCGACGGAGCAGCAAATTTCAAAGGAGTGGGCATAGGAGAAGTCCTAGTATCAGAAACCGACTAGCACTATCCGGTATCTGCCAAACTCAGGTTCCCGTGCACCAACAACATGGCCAAATATGAAGCCTGCATCTTAGGCCTCAAGTTGGCCATTGACATGAACGTTCAGGAGTTGCTAGTGATCGGGGATTCAGACCTGCTGATACATCAGGTTCGAGAAGAATGGGCAACCAAGAACTCCAAGATACTCCCTTATCTGCATCATGTACAGGAGTTGAGGAGGAGGTTTACAAGGATAGAGTTCCAGCACGTCCCCAGAATCCAGAACGAGTTTGCCGACGCATTGGCTACCCTATCATACATGATTCAACATCTAGATAAGAACTTCATTGATCTTATCCCGGTGAAAATTCATGATCATCCAGCTTACTGTGCTCAGGTCGAGGAAGAAGCAGACGGAAAACCCTGGTTCCATGATATCAAAACGTATTTGACAACGGGAGAATTCCAGAACTTGCAAACGCTACTCAAAAGCGCACACTGCGAAGGTTATCCAATCACTTCTTTTATAGCGGAGGAATCCTATATAGGAGGACTCCCGATTTGGGATAGCTAAGGTGTCTCGAAGCAAAGGAAGCATCCAGGTTATTAGAAGAAGTGCATGCAGGCACCTGCGGTCCACATATGAATGGCTTTGTCTTAGCCAAGAAAATACTCCGAGCTGGATATTTTTGGATAACTATGGAAACAAATTGTATCCAGTATGTCCAAAAGTGCCATCGCTGTTAGATACATGCAGACATGATAAAGGTTCCTCCAAATGAGCTTACTGCAACAAGCTCGCCATGGCCATCTGTCGCTTGGGGAATGGATGTCATCGGATCTGTTGAGCCTGCCGCATCAAATGGGAACATGTTCATTCTAGTGGCCATTGATTATTCACCAAATGGGTTGAACCGGCGTCATATAAAGCAGTAACCAAGAAGGTTGTGGCAGATTTTATCCGCGACCGTATCATTTGTCGATTCGGCATCCCAGAGTCGATCATTACTGATAATGGTTCCAATCTCAGCAGTGACTTGATGAAAGCCATATGTAAAACATTCAAAATCAAACACAAGAATTCTATAGCCTACAGACCTCAGATGAATGGAGCCGTAGAAGCGGCCAACAAGAACATTAAGAAGATACTAAGTAAGATGATAGAAAAGCATAAGCAGTGGCATGAGAAGTTATCGTTCACCTTATTGGGATATTGTACCACAGTTCGCACATCAACCGGGGCAACTCCCTACATGTTGGTTTATGGTACAGAGGTAGTCATTCCCACCGAAGTAGAGATTCCCTCCTTGAGGATTATACAAGAAGCAGAACTTGGTGACATAGAATGGATAAAAAGCCGCTATGAGCCACTAGCTCTAATAGATGGGAAGAGAATGAATGCAGTTTGCCATGATCAATTGTATCAGAACAGAATGTCCAGAGCTTTCAACAAAATAGTCAAGCCACAATAATTTACACCAGGACAGCTAGTATTGAAGAAAATCTTTCCGCACCAGGATAAAGCCAAAGGAAAATTCTCTCCCAATTGGTAGAGTCCATACATGGTTCATTGGGTTCTAATAGGAGGAGCCCTCATACTTGCAGAAATGGATGGGGAAATTTGGCCAAAGCCGATCAATTCAGATGCAGTCAAGCGATACTATGTGTAGCAGTTATGATTTTCTTTATGATGTAATTTGAACTACGTCTGACCTGATTCCCGTTTAAGAGGGGATAAGTAGGCAGCCCTATAGGTTCAGTCACAATTCAATAAAATTTTCATTTTCCCCGATATTGGAAACTGGGGCAGAATTTTGGGGAGGACCCTTAAAATTCTGAAGTTGATTTTCAGCCAGTCATCGCGAGCAGCCGTCGGAAGCACCAGACCAGTAAACTGGGGTAGAATTTTGAGGAGGACCCTCAAAATTCCGAAAAGGGAGGTTGCAATGTCTTGAACCGCGTCGTAGTCATCGGTTCATCTAAAAGAAAATCATTTTAAAATTGTATAGTTACATCATATTCTTTACTAAATCATGCATAGCTACTATCAGAATTGCTTTGTTTAGCGATGCTACCCCCAATGAAAGCAAGAGCCGAATAGGACAAACGAAGTCCACGGGAGGACAAACTAACCTTCCCCCTTTACAAAACTCACGATTTTTCTTTGAATGCAGGCACCCCAAGACATAAAATCATCAGATACGATTACATACTCATACTTTTGCAGGAATAAAACTCTCGGAATCATCACTTACTTACAAACGCTATCCGCACATGACATCCCCAGCAGCCACAACGATGCAATCAGCTATTAACTATCATCTATCAGCTAAGAGCTTTTATTACTATTCATCTTTTACCTGTGCATTGCATAAGGCTACCTTTCTGCCTTCCGAGACTAAGCTCTATCTCCATCTACATTTTTTGCACTGCATAAGGCTACCTTTTTGCCTTTTGAGACTAAGCTCTGTCTCCATCTGCATGTTTTTTGCATTGCATAAGGCTACCATTCTGCCTTCCGAGACTAAGCTCTGTCTCCATCTGCATTTTTTGCACTGCATAAGGCTACCTTTCTTCTTTCTGAGACTAAGCATTGTCTCCATCTGCATTTTGCATTGCACAAGGCTACCATTCTGCCTTCCGAGGCTAAGCATTGTCTCAATCTGCATTCTTTTGCATTGCATAAGGCTACCATTCTACCTTTCGAGGTTAAGCTCTACCTCTATCTGCATGGCTGAAAGATCACCAAACCGTTATTTAAATCTTGCATGGCTGAAAAATCGCCAACTTTATTAAATCTCACATCGGCTGAAATTACCCCATTTATATTTACACTCTACATCGGCTGAAATATCGCCACTTCATTTAAATCTCCCGTGGGCTTAAATATCGCCATCTTATTAAGTCTCGCCATGACTGAAATAACGCCACATTTATTTAAATTCCGCTTCGGCTGAAATATCGCCACTTCATCCTGTATCGGCTGAAAGATCGCCATTTGTATTTACATTTTTGCACGGCTGAAATATCGCCGCTTCATTTGAGTCTTGCATAGGATGAAAGATCGCCAAATTGTCCAAAGGCGTCATTGTTCAGAGGCACTATTTTCATAGCCCGAGAAGGCCATGCCATGGCCTGAGGACCCCATTCTTTATTTTTTGCATATCATTATTCAAAGTCATCATGGTTCGGAGGCATCATCCTCATAGCCCGAGAACATCATTTCATCGCCTGAGAATACTTTATTATACGCTTCATTGTCCAGGACGTCATCCTAGCCGTCCGAAGACGATCATTTCATGGTCTAATGGGAACTTGCATCACGTTTAAATTTGTGCACAACATATGTTTGCATTGCTCACTTGCAGGTACACCGGCCAGCAACGACCATCACAGCAGGAGCGATCCCGCTCCGGTTCCTGCAGCCTATCAATCCCTGACCATCCTTCCTAACCTGTATATCGCGTCCATTTTTTGAAATCTCCATCGACACGTTTCGCCGACGGATTTCCGAACTGCATATGGCCTGATTCCTGTAAGACCAGGGATATGTAAGCAGCTCAGGAACCAGAGCTCGGTCAAAATTTTTCAATTCATTTCATTCGTGTCACAACTCGAATTTCCCACCATCGGGAGTCGTGATGGCGCCTACTGTCGGAGCTAGGCAAGCCACCCCTTTTAAACATTCCCAGATTACACCTCAACAAGAACAATATAAATATGACGAGTTATTTAAATATAAGCGGAAGTCTTTAAAAACATAGATAATTGAAAACCCAAAATGCGAAAGTTTAATATTTCTCTACCCAAGACTGGTGTCGCTATCTCACGAACTACTAAAGAGTGCTACAAACAAGTCTGAATAGAAATACATAAATGTCTGTCTCGGTACAATCTAAACAAACTGAAAACATAGAAAGGGACTCCAGCCCGCGAACGCCAGCTAGGCTACCTCGTAAGTCCCTAGACTGAAGTCAGCTCCCGATCAATATCCTACTGCTGTGGTCCAAACGCTGCCCCGACACCGTGATTTGTGCAAAAGAGCATAGAAGTGTAACATCAGCACAACCGACCCCATGTGTTGGTAAGTGCCTAGCCTAACTCCGGCGAAGTAGTGACGAGGCTAGACAGGACTACCAATCAACCCATATATATATATATATATATATATATATATATATATATATATATATATATATATATATATATATATATATATATATGCAATAAAAGGAAAGAATACAGAAATTAAATAGTTAAGAGGGATGGGAGCATACTATGGGGGAGAACAGTCCGAATATAAAGTCAACAATTTAAGTAAGAAATAGGGCAATAACAATAATTAATGAGAGCAGGAAAATCAACAGTTGCACGACATCAACCTTCGTGCTTTTACTCTCATTCTCACCAAAAGCAATCAAATAAAGTGCACGACATCAACCTTCGTGCTTTTCCTTTTATACTCTCAAATCATGGCACAGAATGACCCTTTGTGCAATTATAATCAAAACATGGCACGGAATGACCTTTGTGCAAGTATAATCAAAACATGGTACGGAATGACCCTTCGTGCAAATATATCTAAAACATGGCACGAAATGACCCTTCGTGCAAATATATCTAAAACATGGCACGGAATGACCCTTCATGCATTATTACTCTTCCTCACCCAAACAGTAATCACAACCAACGGGCGAGGGAATGAACAAATAATAAGAAATGTCTCAGCAAGGGAAATGCACAATTTAACAGCTAAACCCCGACAAGGGAGTAATCATATTTCTTTTTATTTCCTTCATTTCTTATCCAATAGTCTTTTTATTGTTCGAGACAATGCTCCAGAGGATTTACAATTCACAACCAATTCTCATACTCTTCACATTACATAGGATTTGTTAATTAACATGGAAGAGCCACAACAATATCAGAATAAGTACAAACAAGGACCCACGGTCATGCTAGACACCGGTGTATAGATACTCGTCACCATGCCTATACACCGTACTCAACATTTAGCAATTAGCAAACAACACCCTAATCCTATTCCCTCAAGCCAAGGTTAGATCAAACACTAACCTCGGTCCAAACAATAGCAATCAATCCTCAAATACCGTCTTTCCTCTACAATCTGACTCCGAAACAATGATATCTAGGCATAATTAATTCAATAATATCAATAAGGACTCAATGGCAACATCCCATAGCCTAGAGATGAATTTCCTAGCATTCTTCCACAAATACCAAAATTTGACATCGGGCCCACATGGTCCAAACACGAGGCTCAGACCAAAACCCAATCACCCATAACCCCACGAGTTCAAATATGCAATTTGTTTTAAGATTCGAACCCAAATTGAGGTTGAATCACCCAAAATTCTCAAAATCCTAACTCTACCCAAAACCCCTAATTTCTACCTTGATTTCATGTTTTTAGGCCTAGGAATTCACTAATTAATGAAGAAAAATTAAGGAATTAGGTGGGAAATTACTTACCCAAGTGACCTTGAAGAAGGGAGACTTCAATGGGGTCCTAAGGCTTGAAGGAGAAGGGAGCTCGTGAGAAAAAGTGAAGAAATACCGTATGCTATTGTTCTGTTTTAAAAAAAATCACTGAAGGATTTAACCCTATGCGATCGCGACCCAGGGGACGCGTTCGCGATGAAGAGGAACTGGGGGAATCGCGTTCGCGATGGGGAGATGTGAACGCGAAGAAGGAAAATTGGGGGGGTCCAGGGGCAGGCCTACGCGAACGCGGTGAAGGGGGGAATAGAACTACGCGAACACGGGAAGGGGGCCGCGAACGCGTAAGAGGGAAACGACAAAGCACTGTGAACGCGAGCCTGAGGCCGCGTTCGCGAAGAACAAAATACCTGGGCAAAAGTTGCAGAAAATCTGCCAACTTTCCTAAGTTCAAAAACACCCTGAACCACCTCCAAATCACTCCCGAGCCCCCGGGGCTCCTAACCAGTAACACACACTAACTCAATAACATTCTATGAACTTACTCGAGCGATCAAACCGCCAAAATAACATCAAAATAATTGAATCAAACCCCAAAATTATTATTTTTCATTCTAACTTCATAAACTTCAAACTTTAGATATTTAGGTCCGAAACACATCAAATGACGTCCGATTTCGACCAAACTTTACAGAAAGCGCTTAACACATATTTAAGACTTATTCCGGGTGTCAGAACAAAAATACGAGCCTGATACCATAGTCTTTTAATTAATTTTCATTTCCATTTTCCTTAATAATTCCAGAAAAACAATTTCAGAGAAAAATTTTTTTCCTCGGGTTCTAGGCCTCGGATTTCGACTCCGGGCACATGCTCGAGTCCCATATTTTTCTACGGAACCTCTAGGACCGTCAAATCACGGGTCTAGGTCCGTTTACCAACAAATGTTGATCAAAGTCAACTTTAATCATTTTAAAGCCACATTTTAAAAATTTTCACAGAATTTAACACATAATCTTTTCTCTATGCGCCCGGACTACGCATGCAAATTAGGCAACCAAAGGTGAGGTTTTCAAGGCCTCGGAAGCACAAAAAGAGAGAGAAATCTGGTGATGACCCTTTGGATCGTCACAATTTGGTCAAAATTGGCCATCATATCTTTACTCGACAACTCTTTCATCCTTCTCGGGTAAAGAGGGACAACTGTTAATACCCAATTTTCCCCATGTATTTTTATATAGTCAAAATGGTCTAAAAATAGCATGTACATGTATTTATAAGCATGTCCAAGAATTTTGGTATTTTCCTCTTATTTTTAAAGATTTTAAAAGCAATTTATTATTCATTTTAGCAGTACAAAACTAATAATTGTCCCAAAAAACTATCCTTTTTGTGATTAACCTACTTTATTCTCATACTTACACCATGATATAATTAAGATAATTTTTGCATATTTTTTACGCATTTGTTTGGTATTTTTAAAATTAAGTTGTATATAATTGCAATTATAACCTATTTTACGATTAACAGTATTTTACAATTGTAAAATAATTTCCAGTATTTTTAGATTAATATTTATACATTATTAATTAGTCCAATATCTTTAATTTGTTTTAAAATCTTTTTTAACTATTTTATAAAAAATAAAAGAGGAAAAATTGTCTATTTAACAAACATCCCTTTATTATTTCAATCCTAGCCAATTTTACCACACCCCCATCAGATTTAATTGGTCCAGTACCTAATTAAAACACCCCTGCCAAATTCCTAATATAAACCCAATTTAATCCGAGCCGTTGATCAAATAAGATCAACGACCCAGATTACCTTTCCTTAATTAAAATTCTAACAACCCCCCGACCCCTCATTCTTCACTGTCTCTCATCTCTCTACTCTCTCTCTCTCTCTCTCTCTTTCTCTCTCTCTCTCTCTCTCTCTCTCTCTATCT